>JAASFI010000206.1:0-43858 GCA_023333705.1 Globisporangium viniferum
ACCGAGACATCAACGCCAGTAAGAACATCTTCATGAAGAACGGCAGTCGCTTGCTAGGATAGGCTAGCGAAGGTATCGGTGTGCTGCACCGCGGAGGCCTGTCAGCTACATGCTGGCGATACAGGCCCAAAAATACAGGCGCCATATTACGTGGTGATCATCAAACTGAGAACTCGAGCAATCATTTTCATTCTTTCGACGGTTTTCGTTCTGGTCACATTCCCCAAAGGTCACACTCAACCCCTAATTTGTCAACCAGTCGTCTCCGATCTGATACTCCCGCAAGAAGCATACAATTATCAAGTACAATGTCACAAGAGACTCGCACAAGTTGCCGCATCAGGTGCGGTCGCAGACGTATCTTTATTGAAGCTTTTCGCGCTGAAAAGATCTTTTGCGCAACGACGGACTGGATGGAGTGCGAGGGCTTGCTCGTGATCGATCCCTCCCCTCTTTGCCTCTGCCGCCTGCTGCGTGCACTTGACCATCACGCGCAGCCCGTGGCGCTTGCCTTTCATTCTCCATTCTTCCGGTCGCTATCCCTCCGCTCTCCGCAACTCCACCGGTCTCTCCACTCCCGCCGACCTCTCCTCGCATCAATTGCTGTCCAACCAACCACCGCAATAATTTCAAGATGTGGAAGAACGTGCGGCGCTCATTGCTCCTCGGCGCTCTACTTCTCTCTGTCGCTGTCAATGCGCAGAACAGCGCGTCGGGCTCGGATGTGCTCGTCACGATGCCGATCAACATCGACGGCACGCTCAAGGATCTGCAGCTCATGCGCGGCGAGAGCTTCGAAGCCGCCGCGACGTCGTTTGCGCGCATCAATGGGCTCATGGACCGTCAAGACGACGACCGCGTGCGCGAAGTGATCGGCCAGTTATCGGGTCTCCTAAAGGACAAGATGGCAGAGCTCCAGGCGAACGCGCCGCCCGTGCAAGCGCAAGCCTCGATGCCGAGTGTGCAGCTTTCGTTCCCATTGACGGTCGACACGTACTCGGGCGAGGTGCGCAAGTACGAAGGCGAGACGGCGGAAGCCTGCGTCGAGCGGTTCCTCTACGAGACGGGCTTCAACATGGACGTCATGCGCGAGCTGTTCCCGCAAATCGTGACGCTCGTGAACAAGAAGCTCGCGGAGTTACAGCCTGCGCGCAAGGAGATCTTGACCTTTGAGCTCACGATCGACGGAGCCCCCGCGGTGGTGCGCCACTTTGAAGGCGGGAACCCCATGGAAGAAGCCATTCTGACGCTCCGCTCGATCAACATCAACGAAGGTGATCTAGCGGATCGCCTCGTGCCGCAAATCGCCAACGAGATCACGAGACGTCTGAATGAACTGGGCGTGGCGTCCTCGGCGTCTTCGCAGCCTCCTTCTCAGCGGCAACCGCCACCGCAAGAGCGCCAAGCTCGCAAAGAGCTCTTCTCGATCCCACTGACGATCGGCAACCAGCCAGCAGTGTTGGTGCACGTCGAGGGGCTGACGACGCGTGAGTCGGCGTTGCGTTTCCTCAACGACAACGACATCACGGACCCCGAGACGATCGGCGGCTTCTTGCCGCAGCTTGTGGAGATCCTCGACAACCGCATGAGCGAGTACATTCGCGACGAAGCAGCAGCGCAACAAGCTGCGCAACAAGCGCAAGCTCAAGCGCCACCAGCGCAACCGCAAGTCCCTGAAGTCCCGCCAGCTCGCAGACTCCTGCTCACGCTCCCGATCAACCTCGGAGACAACCGCTCGGCGAACCTCGAGTACTACGAGGGCGACAGCATTGACCGCACGGTGGAGCTGTTCCTGCAGAACGTCGGGCTCGCGGGCAGCGCGACGTTCAACGACTCGGTCGCGCAGCTCACGGGCGTGATCCGCCAGCGATTGGCAGCGATGCAGCAGGAAGAAGAGCTGCTCCGACAGCAACAACAACAACAACCACAACAACAACAACTTGCGCAGCAACAGCAAGAACAAGAGGCGCAAGCGACACGCCCCGCGCCGATCATCTCGCTCCCGGTCACGCTCAGCGGCAAGGTGTACGAACTCGAATACTTTGAAGGCCAGGAGCCCGGCTACGTCGCCAACACGTTCTGCGTCGAGAAGCACGAGCTCGTGCGCGCCGAGCTTGGTCTGGACTTCGACGGCAACCAACTCCTGGAGTGCAGGAACGTGCTCGTGAGCACGCTCAACAATATGCTGGCTCAGCGAGCGCAAGAGCAGCAGCAGCAGCAAGTGCAGCAGGAGCAACAACAGCAACAAGCGCAAGCGCAACAACCTGCAGCCGCCGACTCGAAAAGCGACCTGCTCTTCACACTCGACATTGACGACGGCGTGGGCGGCAGCTACCAGCTCCCGTTCCACCGCAACGACGACGTGCGAACCGCTGCGACCGCGTTCTGCCAGAAGTACGCGCTCGACCTGTCGAATGTGCCAGCGCTCATGGAGGGCATCCAGGCGCAACTCGCGCAACGCTAGTGAACAAAAAAGCAAAAGCAAATGCAAGCACAAGCTTGCGAAGAGATAGTTGAAAACAAACAAACAAAAAAGCAAGACAAAACTGAACAAACAAGACAAAGCAAGCAAAGACTTGCGCGCTTTCTGAACAGCAAGATCCTCTCCTCAAAGCGCAACAACCGCTTCAGAGTCTCATTTTGATTATTTCGGCGCGCGCCACACTTGCTCTGCTTAAAAAACGTGGATCTTCAATTGAATGTATTTTTTTCCTACGAAACTGGGTTTGCTTGTGTTCAATAAACTACTCTGCAGGTCCAGCGATGCACTCACTCACTTGTTTTGCAGTCCCTGTTCAGGAGTTTTCTCTTACCACCGTGCAGCAAGACAACGACGCTTGCTTGTTTGCTTGTTTGCCTTGCGTATTGCACATTGTTGACGACTCAAGACCTCGTCACATTTACCCCCACATGTAAAGCACACGAACTGAGTTTCAACTTGTGTTCTTCTCAAGACTGGCTGGTCCTTCGACTGCTTTCGTGCTGCTTAGTCCACATCCGTGAGGTCGTTGCCGCCATCCGCGGCTTCCTCGTCGTCCTCAAACTCCAGCTCCGAGTCGTCTTCGTCCTCATAATACTCTTCACCAGCGCCAAAGAACATGTGGTGCAGCAGCGCATGTCTCGCATCCTCGTCAATCTCGTCGAGATCCGAGTCAAGGTCGTCGAGGTCGCTCTCGCTGTTGGAGTCGGACATGTCTTCATCCGTGCTCGACTCGACGTCCGACTCGCTAATGTCGTACCACTGCAACTGGTTCACCAGGATGCTCGTCATTCCGTGGCATTCGTCAAAGAGCTCATCTACAATAATTGCAGAATAAAAAGGAAATGGTCAGACCCGAATGTCAACTCACCACCCATACCCCAAAGCCAACAGCAGCACTCACCAACAATCTCATCGTAGCGAAATGGCTCTTGCCCATAGTTCGCATGAATCACGTTCGCTGAATCCAGACCGACCACAGGGTACCATTCTTCGTGGTCGCACTCGATGCCTCGATCTCCAGCTAGACACACAAATACAAACAAAAACAGTCCCAATTCCATGAGTCAGCAACGTTATTTGTCACTCTACGCCAGCAGCACCACCAGCAACGACAACAAGACTTACTTGGAATCAAGTCTCCACTGTTTGTGAAAAATACTGATGAGCGCAGGTCGCGCATGTTGCGCCGGACGCCACAGCCAACCGTATCGCCGACGTCAAACGACGGTCCAAGGTTGGAGCCCTGCATGCAAAAACAAACGGTGATGGTGAGGCTACACGTAAAATCACGCAGTCCATACAAATACACAAGCAAAGCAACAGCCCCTACTCGTCCAGTGTTGTGGAAGAAATGGCCGTCGTCACCGTGGTAGCCGTACGAGTTCTCATCCCACCCTGGCTGTTTCTCGACGAGATGGAACCGCTGCGAGCCCAGTCCGATCGCCGTCATGTCGCTCCCCCTGACGCGCTGCGTCCTCATCGGCTGCTCTGGTTTCGAGATCGTGATCTCGAAATACCCGCTCGCTGTGACACCAACGACGTACTTGAACTCATTCGCGGCATTCGGGACGCGCACTTTGAGCACTTGCACGTGGAACGTGGTCGGGAACGGCGCGTTCGCTCGCACGCTGCGATCGCCGCCGAGAAGGCGACCTCCGAATGCAAAATCCAGCGATCGCGCTTTCAGTCGGCGCTTTGACTCTCGGAAGTCTGTCTTGCCAATACCCAAAGAAATGACGCTGTGATATGCATGCCATTATCAACCCAACTAAGGTTAGTTGAAAGAAACCCAACACAAAAGATGCAAGCGAGGTGACGTACGTGTGGTCCATCCACGTGGTTCGGCGATAGCGCATCGTCGCTTCGACGTCTGCATACGAAGGCACAGGCGTGACTGCGTGGGCGAGCAGCTGGTACATGCGACTCTCGGTGCAGGAGCTACCCAAACACACACACACAGAAGAAGAAGCCGCCGTTAAGGACAGTTGCACAACAGTCGTGGGCAGCGGAATCATTTGTGTACACAATACAAGCAAGCACACCTTGGGAAAAGCTCACGCAGGCGCTCATCGATCTCGACCACCGTCACGTTCCGTTGGTGCTGCTCTTCATGCTGCTGTTCGATCTCGAGCGGGAAGTTGAGCATCGCCCAGCGGTAGCAGAAGAGCGCCTTCCAGAGCGGGAAGTGCGGCAGCACGTGTCGCGCGACGGTCTTGCTGGCGACCGTCATGGCCTCCAGGTCGCGCGGCGCCGCGTACGTGAGCACGCGCGCCAGCAGGTCGTCCGGGAGCTCTGTCAGTTGGCGAGAAGGCATGTCGACTACGTGTGCGCGTGCAATCAAGCGGATTTTGCAATGGCCCTTTGTGTTCTTTTCGACGCGGTTCTCAGAAGCTCAAAAATGTGAAATGATGGATGGGATGGACGGAACTAATCGCCAAAATCGAAAGAAAACCAGGTACAGTAGTCATTCGTATAAATACTCATCCACCATGCACTGGTTTTACTTCAAGACTTCACAAGATTGACTGCATACTTATCCAAAACTATACTGTAAGCGTATTGAAAGGGCATAAACACCCACAAAAGCCCACTTGAAGAACCGTGGATGGATTCGAGAAATGGGTACATCGATGAAACTAATCACCCATGCATTCCTATTCTGTCAAGAAACGTGCCAGCATGGATACACATTCTGGTGGTGGTCGTCCATGGTTGAAGAGTGAGCACCTTTTGTGCATTCAAACAGTGTCTAACCTTATTCATTATTTCGATTATGACGAGTTCACCGTCTTCTCGCTGTTGATCTTGCGCAGCTGTGGCTGCTGCTGGAGCTGCAATTCCATCTGCAGACGACCCATTTCGCGCTGCGAGCTGACTAGCTCCCCCATGAGCCGGTGGTTCTGATTCGCGAGCATGCGCACTTGGTGCTGCAGTTCAATGAGCTCGCGCTCTTTCGGTTGCACAAGCGATGGATCGGAACGAGCTGCGTAACGAATCGACTTGAGCGCTGCGTTCACGGTGAACGCGAGGTTGTCGCGGATACGAAGCTGGAGGGGTTGTACAAAACGAAATGGAGCGATTAACCACCGGTTGATTTTGGATTCAAAGGACGATGCAACTGGTACCTGTTTGTGTCGGTCTATCTGCGCTGGAAGTGGGTGGTATCGGTCGGACGACGCTGAAATGCTCACGACAATCTGAACCCCACAGTAAGCAGATAAACAACAACAAAAAAGCGTCAGTACTGCGCATCATAAGCTATAGCGTGAATACGCGCAGAGCCCACTCACCTCGGCGCTAATTCCTGCGTCCTCAAATGTGTTCCAGACCATGTTCGCGAGCTACAATTTTTTGTAGATGCAGTTAAACAATGTGAGTAGGCTGCTGCAAAAGTACCCAGATAAGGAGACAACATGTTGCCACGTACGCGTCGTTTCTTCTTTTTTGAGGACGGTGGAATCTTGAACTGCTCGTAGAATGAAAGCCGAACGGGAACGCTGGTTTGTTTCTTCAGAGTTTCGTAGATCTGCACTCTCTCCTCTTCAACCCGCACGAGTGCCTATGCAAACATACAAGATGCGTCAGTTTCTCATCCATTGTAACCCATCGCAGCAATCGATCAGCAAAGTGAAAAAGACGTACAATATCGTTGATGCTTTTCTTTCCCTCTCGCTTCTTTGGCTTCATGATCTGCTTCAGCGCAGAAACTGTCGCTCTTCGAACTTTGCTCTGCTTCCTGTTATCTGCCACCTCCGTCTGCGTTGAATACTCGTAGGCGTCATGAGCAGCATGCGAGTCACGGAAATACGCCTGCAGACGATGCTCTTCCTCCATGTAGATCTGAAATTAGAAAATGAAAAGACCTTAGTTAACCAACAAGCTCGTTCCAGAGCACAACATTCAAGCAAAATTCATCGTACGCCCAGATTGAAGAAGTCGGGTCGATCAAACGTGAGCCAAAACTTGGAGCGGTGGAGCAATGGCACGTCGCATTTCTCCCACAGATCGAAAATTCGCTTTCGGAAGCTGTCGAACATCTCTTGCTTCCATCTAGCAAACGTTTAGCAAAAGAAAGGTGGTTAATGGCACCGCTCATCGATTCTGACTGAATGGCGAAAGCCTCTTTAACAATACCTCATAGTCTGCTTGCGCGACAGCAAGCCGCGGACTCGACTCTGCATGCGCACAATCTGGTGCTTGAGGTTTTTGTAGCTCTTCTTGTAGAAACTGCTTCGCCACTGAGCTTGAAGGCGTCGGAACCCTCGCACTGCGCGCCGGTATCGGTTGTGCTCAATGAACCCTCGTGCAAAGAACTATGCATAATTTAGGTTAGATAGCACAAACACTGATCCTTCCCGTCGAGATGTGCACGAAATACCTGGATAGTTTGAAGTGCAGCGCACTTGCGCTGGTACGACCGATGCGTCTCGAACATCCGGAACGTTTTCTGGAACATGATTGCGCCATGCCGATATGCCAAGAAGACTTTCCGATCGGCTCTTGCCTGTAGGTACGCAAGACGTTGAATAAGTGACGGGTACGATAGAGAAAGTAGGAGTTTGGTGAGCTTCGCAATACCTCTTACCTTGATTCTTGCCTTAACATGCCGCTGAATTGTCGTCGCCGCTTGTTGTGACCTCAAGTAATGCTTCCGCGCACTGTACATTCGATACTGTGCTTGCAGCTGCGCATACCATCCACAAACGAGTTAGCTTCAGTTTCATATGTCAGTCATTGCAACACGACAAATCAAAACAGCCATACGTGGACGATAAGCCGTCTTGTAGCTTCCCAACTAGAGTTGCTTCCCTTGATGCATCTGCTCAACAAGTAAGTTCGTCATCGTGAGTCAAAAGATTTGCGCGGACACGATCACATCAGTGGCAAACCGATGAGAAACATGGAACATACTTGCTCATCGTGAATATCCGCTGATGGAAATCCACTTGCGACACATTGCGCTGCTGCTCACGCGAAGAATACAGCTCTCGAGGTTTTCTCACATTCCCAAACAGTGACCTGTTCATGAAATTCAAGCACGTTAACAGTCTCCTCATCGTCAAAAATGGAAGAGAGCAGCACAGCTTACTTTTTCAGTCTCGGGAAAGCCTTGTACTGTTGACATACAGACATAGGCACGCACCCAGAGTTAGCAAATGCATTCACACAAATGAAAGACTCCTCACCACTACGCTCAACAAAACTTACTTTGTACACTGTTCCGTCGTCCGGAAGCCCGATGTTTGAAGGCGCTGGGGCGATAAATGTCTCCTGGATGTCGTCGGACCGGTCGTCCAGAAAACTGCAGTCGTACTTCTTCTTCCCAATTGTGAGCGAGCGATTGAGCTTCTGGTTGATCGACTGATCAAAGAAAAGCACCTCGGGCAGCCGAGGGTTGAATACACGGTCTTCGACAAAGCGATCAAACATTTGTGTGGCGATCAGCTGAGCCATAAATGGCCGCGAGGTTGCATCATGGTTATCACGCAGAAATGCCTCCCCATCGAACAGCGAGTCGTTTCCATTCTTCCCGTTTCGTGGTGTCATGTTTTGGGGAATACAGGTAGCTTTGGATGAGCAACACGCTAGCAACAATGTCAACAGTCAAAGGAAAGTCACGTACCAAGTACAGCGCGTATTTCTTGAAAATCGTGACAAAGAAGCGTAAGAACGCTTTCCGGATACCCTCGGTTGAGAAGCCGTCGGATTCGTTGAATCTGCTTTCTGTCAAGCCGCACGCACCATCCATTGTGACAGACGGCGCGGTTGACCCAGAAATTGCGTGCGAAGTCGCTCTATTTGTTCGTGAAAATGGCGTCGCCGATGACGAAGACCTCGATGGAGACGGAGCTGAGTTCGCGTTGCTGTTTCTCCTGCCACGCATGATTTTACCCATCGAATAAATCGAAGAGAACGACTCGGTCAGACTGGCATCTGACACCGACTTCGCCAGAGGAACCGTTTGCCCTCGCTCTGTCCCAAAGCTTCCGAGAGGCTCCAAATGCTCCTCGTTTGCAAAAGCCTGAGGAGAAAGGTGGAATAAGCATAATTGAGCATGAGCTACTAGTACATCGAAGGTATCCAGTCAGGTGCAGTTCACAACGTGCTGAAAGCACGAACCAGATCCACTTTGCTGATTCCTGAGGCGTACGGGTCAAAAATCTGAAGCCAGCAACCAACCATTAGCAATGGTGATCAAGCGAAGGGTGTGAGCTCAAAACACAAAGTGCTCTCTTACATTCGCGAACTCAGTGAGCTTGAGGCGCAGCTTCGCTCCTTCTCGCTCTGGAATCTTTGGAATCGGGATCGTCTTCCCCGAGTCGTCTACTGCTGGAATGACTCTGTTTCATGGAGGCATGGTTAGCTTGGCTTAAATAGGGCGACGTTAAGTCGATCAACCAAAGCGTACCGATTGTGATCCAAATCGACGAATACAACACCACTGGTTCGTGCAGCAGCGAGTTTCAGGCAATCCGAGTGGGTGCCGACCAGGAATGGAACAGGAGCCTACGTTTATGGTTAAGAATGTCAAGCACACGATTAGCACACCACTGTTGCGATATGAGAACGCATGATAGTCACTCACATCAATGACATCAAGCAGCGATGCTGGGAGAACAGGGATGTAAGCTCCTTGCCACGAGTATGGCAGCAAGAGCGCGAGCAGAGTCTCAGCAGCCGGCGTGAGCAACGCAATATGCTTGGAGCATAAGACCACCTTGACATGAATACACCACAATTTGTGTTAGCCATGCTGAATGATGTCATCCAAATAACGGTATGGCGCCGTACCTTGCATTCGAGTATGACACACGAAAACACCAGCAAGACGTTGTTGATGTCGAGCGCTTGGAAAAGTGGTCGAAACGAGAACTGTAGCGAAAACGCACACGTGAGATCAAACTTCGCTGCACAGAAGAGGCCACAACTCAGAAGATACACTATGGACTTCCTTACATCGACAAGAGGAAAGTCGTTCTTCGGTGGACGCGAGATAATGAGCGTCTTGTCTGGAAGAGCGAGCTGAACTTGGATTTGACCAGGAGGTGGAAGAGGAATCTCGCCCACGAAATTAGCGATGTACCTCTCGATCGGCATTGGCGATTGGGATAGCGTTGCTCGGTAAATCTGCGAAAACGCGCCAGTTTCGAGTATGTACGCATCATGTTAATACGAAACCTTTTTTCTTCCTGATAACAAGGTGTTCTTACCTGTTGCAGGAATTGCCGGAACGCCGAAAAGTACGGGTAGTGAGAGGTGACGATAATGCACTTGGGACAAAACACTGGCCCCGGAGCTTGCGCCATGTCCCCGGAGAGGTCTTGAACCCACTTCGACAGCTCTCCACTCTGATTGTCGTTGTTGTCGTCTCCCAGAAACTCTACGTTGCTGGTGGCACCGTGTCGTCGACGGTGATACCCTGGCGGGTGGTTGTAGTGCGGAGCCAAGAGCGAGACGACTTCGAGTGGGTGCAGCTCTTCGTAAAACTTGAGTGCACTTGCGTAGATCTTGACTCCGTTCACATTTGTCAGCACGAACGAGAAGAACACTGGAGACGCGTAGATTTGGCTGAGCGAAAACCCTTCCGGAAACGCAAACTGCGCTAAATGCGATGGCAGCGGCGAATCCGGGTGTGGCTCGGGGAAAACGTCGATGGTCGTCGGGAAAAACTGAATATCCGTCGGACTCTTGCTTTTTTCAACTACCAGGTTCAATATCAACACATTTGTCAGCATTACCACAATACATCATCAGGTTGCCCTAAATACAAAGCCGTGCAAACGTACTGTTTTGATTCGGGACGAGTGCTCCTCTCCCCAGGACGACAAAGTAGTTTAGGAACCGCTTGCTCACTTCAACGACACGCACAGGCTTCGCCGCGTCCTGATTGCCCTCCTTCACTGGTTTCTGAACAGGCGAGTTCTCCTGATTGGGTCGCACGGGGGACGCTGGCGATGCCGTCGAAGTCGAAGTCGACGTTGGCGAGTCATCCGAGTTCTCGGGTGAGTCTTGGCCTTTCTCCTCGGTTCTCAGCAGCGGCGGCGCACTCACTGCCAGCGTGATCGGCAACTTCGTGAACTGCATGTCTTCGTACTTGGCTCGAATGCAGCGCTCTCGAGCAGCGATGTCGGCAGTCGGCTGTAGCGATAGAGACGCGTCGACGTGGATCCACTTGTCAGCAAACTTGGCATACACCTCATGGACGCGCTTGTTGCCCGCTTTCATCGCTTGTACCTCCTCGTCCGTCCATGAGTCCAAGTGCACCGACTTGATCCGCGAGAGCTGCACGCCGAGCTTGCGGTGACAGCCCGCGCAGTGGATGCACAGGAACGCGCCGACGGTCGTGCTCGCCCAAATGGAGTCCGAGAGGCGCGAGCCGCAGTCCGCGCAGCTCTGGTTCTCCGGCGTCGACTGGAAGATCTCGGTCAGCTTGCGCAGATTCTGCTGCTGCGCCGTCGACGTCAAGGCCGTGCCGCTCGCCGTGCGACTGGAAAAGAGCATCATCGTGGCTGATTTCCTTCTTCTTCAGTAGGTAGCGAGCGACTCACACCTGTCGGAGGAAGCAATAAGCAGCAGTGGCAGGCACTATATCGCAATGTCGACCGAGACAAATGCGCACGACACAGTCGATATGTTTCACTGCTTCAGCCAACTTGGTTCGCCGATGGGATTGATTCACTTGGTCGATGGGGTGGGAACGCGCGAACACAGACAGCGTTATTTATATCCGGCAACAGCATCATCGAGAGAACGGGAACGCGCCTTCGATATTCGTTTCGCGTTTAAAGCGTCGCTGATTGTGCTCCTCATCACGCTCACAAGTAAGTACACACAGAGAGCACCAACACAGCAAGCACAGCGGTGCATCCTGTCAAAAACTTTGGCGTGGTTACCTTTCTTGAGTCTCTATATTTGGGAGAAACCACTTTCGCCTCGTAGTGGAGATGAGTATGGGCGGTGCATCTGCCTGAGCGAGCTTACTTACGCTGTGAACATAATATGCTATTTCAACCAGCACACACATGCGCGCAGGCAGACTTCAGCCTGGAGTCTCCTCCATCTTGTAATGTGTGCCGCATTACTGCAAATGCAACCTCGCAAGTGCAACACACGCTATGTCACTAACCAATCTGATTCAACTGTCACTATCTGATACGAATCTGATTCAAAATGGCACTTGACCGAGGGAACTAGGATGCATGTTGCGCGAAGGTCGCTCGAAACGGTTCGTGCTGAACCGTCGGCGGTTCCAGCGGACCGGGACGCAGTTCAGTGGCCATTGAAAGGCTGATCTGGCGATTGGTTGGCTCTGGTTTTGCGAGTCGCTCTCGAGACCGATTCCCCACTTGCAAGCCACAGTACGGAACTGCACCAAAAAAAGCAAAATGGGCATGTAAGTTAACCGCGTAATGAAATGGAGCAGCGCTGTGTGTGTGAATGAACGAGCGGCATGGCGCGCGTCGTGATCTCCAAGAAGCTGCCGCCACTACCACCATCGCCGTCTTCAGCTGGCTGTCGGTGCTTTTTTCTGTCTGTTGCTGCTCTCTCTTCGCTCCTGTGGTGACGGCAATGGTGAGACCGACCAGCAGCTACGAGTTCGAGCTCAGCAGCATGCAGCAGCAGCAGCAACGATGTTCCAGAGGATTTACAGGTCATTGCGACGAGAAAGCAGGATGCTGCAAGCCGCGTTCAGTTGCATGGAGATTTGCAGATACTGAGTTGCATCGGATAAACCAGGAGCGCGAGGAGATGCGATAGAGAGAAACAAAGCAGAGGGAGTTCAGGATAGGGTGGTGGCAGTAACCAGATGATCACGGCCAGCTAGCTAGCTCATCACACACGAGAGCAAGAACACTCTGTGACCACCAACCGCCGAGACTGACTGAATGATTGGCTGTCTCCTTTCTTTTGAACAGTGTCAAGAACGGAAAAGTTGTTGTGTTGTTGAACGGCCGCTTCGCTGGCCGCAAGGCCATCGTCGTGAAGGCTTACGATGAGGGCCACGGTGACCGCAAGTTCGGCCACGCCATCGGTGAGTTGATTTGTCTACCTGCAGGAACAGTGCTCCATGAGTAGGCTTTTTGCTGACAGTGTTTTGTTTTACTGGATACAGTTGCCGGTATCGACCGTTACCCACGCAAGGTGACCCGCGCCATGGGCAAGAACAAGCTCAAGAAGCGCTCGAAGGTTAAGCCATTCGTGAAGTACGTCAACTACAACCACATCATGCCAACGCGTTACGTCGCGGACATTGACTTGAAGAAGGTGTTGGACGACGAAGTCTTGGCCAACCCAGAGTCCCGCGTGGAGTCGCGCAAGACCATCAAGAAGGTGTTCGAGGAGCGTTACCTGAACCAGGCCGCCTGCAAGTCTGAAAAGAAGGCTGCCGGTGTCAGCTTCTTCTTCAAGAAGCTCCGCTTCTAAATGCTTTGCTGCTTTAGCCGCACGCTGTCTTGACACACTTGTGAATTGGGGAGATTAATAATGCAGCTAATTCCAGTTCCGTTCCGTTGTGGGCCAAATTGTATCGTTTATTTAGCACAACATTCGCTCGATGCTTGGTTGCTTTGCTTTGCTTGGTCCATCTCGTCTTGCTTCTTTTAACAATGAACAATCTACAGTTCGCCAGCCGACTGGATACACGATGAAATGGATACAGGATTTACCGTTCAAAGTCCGAGTCGCTTGCAGACTCGGTGTTGCTCTGCTCGTCGTCGATGAGCTCGACTATTTTCCGTCCGAGCGAGATCCGCTCGTATTCGCTTTGCTGTCCACTGAGAGCGATGTCTCGAGCGCGTTCGCTGTACTTGGAGCGCATCTCGCGGGAAATCGACCGACACGAGTCCAGGCGAACCATGCGCAGGTGGATGCACGACTCCTCCAATGCGAGGATGCTCTTGTCCGTCATGTTCGTTCCCTGTCCATCAAAACAGTAGTGCGCCAGTGTGAAAATGGTGGACTTTGTAAACAGAAGAAATCTGTCCGACTCCTTCACTGACGTACCTTCAAATCGATCAGTTCCAAGTTGATGCACCCATCGACAGATGCGATCGCGAGAATGCCTTCGTCACTGACCCACCGACAGTCCTGCAGCCATACAACGTCGCTGTTAGCATACCATTGATCACACAACATAAAAAGAAACGAAGACGGCAAGTTTAGTTTACCGTACTTGAAGCGAGAGGTATTTCAGGTGGGGAGCGATGCTCGCAATGGCTTTCAGCCCGTCGTCATTGATCTGTGTGCGGTCCAGCATGAGTACTTGCAGCATCGGCAGCGTTGGTGAGTCCTAGTAAATGAAACCATCCACAACAACGAAGACCAGGTTAATCAACGATAGCTGACCGAATTCGAGAGATAATAAAACAAAGACCCACCGGAAACGACGATATCCCTCCGCAAAATGAAAAGTCCAGCCAGCAAATCGAGTCCCAAAGCGCTTCCAGGAGGATCTTGAGATCTCGTGCTTTCACTTCCCTGCAATGGCTACAGAGACATAGCGGCAGTACACTTAGGCAAAGCATTCTACCACCAAAAAGCAATAAACAGCGCCAACAAACCTCATGGTGAGCTCGGAAAGCGCGGTTGCGTTCTTTGCCAGAACAGGAAAAATGTCCGAGTCGACAGCGACAGCACCTACCATTTCACATCGTACCAGAGATCAGCAACCTGCATTTCAAGACGACCTCTCCACATCACAGGCGCTTGATGTTACCTGTCAGGATGAATTTCTTGAGACTGCTGCCACACATTTGAATGAGCGCGCACGCTGCCTGATTTGTCATAAAGTTGCAGCCATTGAGATGCACTTTGTGCAGTGGCACTGACTTCTGCCCACGACCCCATCCTGCCAGCTGCAGATGTTGGCAATCCAGCAGCTCCAAGCTCTGTTCGACAGCAAGAAACACACATCTGGATATCAGTTCTGACCAGCAGAAACCACGCACCACTGAGAAGAATCAATTCATTACGAACCTCAAGCTTAGTGCATTTCTCCACGACTTGGAAAATATGCCTCTTTTGCATCCTGTGACAACAAGGTAGCGCGTAGACTGAGCCATCATCTGCCCAAGCTCAAACTCCCTTCCCAGCAGTCATTCAATATCTATTACCTGTGCGCGCGGAAGGAGCGAAGACCTGTGTGACAGAGCACATGCTGGATGATCGTATCGTCCAGCCGCATGTCCGGCAGAACGAGCCTTCTCAGTTGCCCACTTGCGCGCTGCAGGATCTGGACGACATGCTTCTTTGTAATCGAACGGAGAACCACTTTCTCGAAATCCAGCTCTTCTATCGCGACCTCTTGCATGCTCATGTGGCGCCAGCGCTTGCACACGCTCGCAGCTTTCAGACGATCAGGCAGAACTGGCAAGAAGCTCATCATCAACCGCTCACCGAACTCGCACAGCACAAGTTTACTGCCAGTGCGCGATGCGGATTTCATTGCATTTGTTATCCGCGAGACACGACTTGGACGTGGCTGCTGTTTTCCTTCAGGGTTAGAAGCGCAGACAGCGTCGATCAGCGCACACTCATTGAGAATCTGCTCTGTCTCGTCTGAGCGAAAGTCATCGACGCGTTTTCTCTTTGTCTTCGTATTTCGCTCTGCTGCAGGCCGCGATCTCTTCGCTCTGCGTGGACCTTCTTCACTGCTACTGTAGTCGCTGCTGTTGCTGCTTTCACTGCTCGAGTAGGTTCTCCTCTTCGCTACTGATGTGCGCGCTCTCACCTTCGTCGTGCGGACTGGTGCTCGTCGGGGTTTCTTCGCTCTGCGTGACTCTTCTTCTTCACTGCTACTACTGATACCGCTGGTCTCACTGCTCTCACAGCTTGAATCGGCCTTTCTTCTCGCTGCAGATGCGCGGCGTTGGACTGGAGCTGCATGCTGCCCGCGTGTCGCCGCCCGCGTTCGGATCGATCGCGGAGCAGAGCTCATTTTTGCGTTCTGGAATTGCTGGCAAGTCAAGTCAATCCAGCAAAAGCGACAGATTTTGCAGATTGTGCTGTAGAGAGTGAAAATTGAATCAATTCGTGGCAATAACAACGACGGTGGCAGTAGTCAAGCGCTGGTACAGTGTACCATTTGGTGGGATCGGAACATCAGATTTCCCCATCGGAATGGCTTCCAGGATTTGATTGACGTTGCCGAGTGTGCAGCACGATTGCCGTTGTCAGCACTTCGGTGAATCGTCCAGACGACTGGCTCAAAGCAAAGAGTACTGTACTGTAGCTCCACGGGGACAACCAAGCGAGCGACTATTTAAGCCTACGTTCAGAAAGTGCTGTAGGCATTATGTACGGCACGTTGGAGGCACTCGAGAGCTTTGCGCGCTGCCCTTGGATCCCCTTTGGATCGCTTTGGCGATTTGGATGCAATGCAGAGCCACATGGAATCCGCGAACGTTATCCATGAAGATAGACGTGTACAGTGAAGTTTTGAAAAGATGCTCACTTTAAAAGTAGTGTAACAAGATATAAATACGCACAAGTATTGTTATGTTGATGCTTGGAGCTTCAAACTTTTAGGCATCTAAATACAAGTTTTGGATATGTACGCAACAGGGTAGTACAGTGTTTTTCACTTTAAATGCCACCTATTCTTGGCCATAATCAACCATGTTGGAACGGCGCTTAATCCTCGTGCGGAGTGGTGCTGCTTTTGATACGGCAGATCCAACAGCGAGAGAACCACACGCGACGATTCGTTTTGCTGTGTGTTTGCATGCCCCGCCAAGTAAACATCTCTCCTTTCTGTCCATCCATCCGGTGTGCTTTTGTGATACATTTTGGGATTGGGAAGAGGCACACAACAAGGCAAGCCTTCAAACTGTGTGTGTGTGGCTTCGAAAGAAAATTCAACAATCACCCACGATTAAGTCATCATCCATTAAATCACTATCTGGAATAAGTTGCAATAGAGATGGCTCTCTTCGACGAAATTAAGTAACCAAGTTCGTCACGGTTCGCTATAAGTCGACGTCTCCCAGAGATATCAAAGGATAACACCACTCGGTCTGTTTGCGAACTGGCTGGCAACCGTTTTGGCTCCGCTCATTGATATCAATTACCTCAGTGTACTGCATTTACCTTTGAATAAAAATAATTATTGCAAACATCTACTTTCTTGAGTTTTATTTTGTTCGTAATTCTAAAAAATACCCGCCTACACCAGATACCTGTTCTACGAGGCGATTCGCTTTGAAAGCCAACTCTCGAGTTCATCAAATGCATCTACCAGCTGGTTCGGCGGAGCACACGGAACTGATGCGCTCGCCATGGGGTCCTTTACGCTTCTCTTCCACGCCCAGCATGAGCGCTTGCCTGACTGACCTGCGCCAGGGGCAAATCTAGTCAGAGTCCACCAACGAGTGCAGTCGTGTCTCTCGACGGCTGCTTCTGAGGCAGTGAGTGCGACCACCATAATCGCTCCAACGGGACAACAGACAGCAAGAAGCAGGCAGCAAGAACAGTCGCGTAAAGGCAGAGAGCCCCAGACGACAACAAGCGCCACCGAGAGCTCTTCCACTTTCTCTTGCTCTCTCAGCGTGCGTGTGACTCTCGCATTGCGTCACTCGCCTCATCTCTTTCCATCTCCACCAGTATTCGTTCATTTGCCGCCAACAGTTGAGTTTGCAGCAGCAGCAGCAGCAGCAGCACTTGCACTCGCTGAATCATGACGGCGTTCAACAATCCCCCGCCTGCGCATGAGAGCAGCATCGACATCTCGCCCATGCACACGCCCGGAGAGTTCAAGTCGCCCGCGGACAACGGCAAGTTCTTCACGCTCGGCGGAGGTGGCGGTAATGGTGACCAGATCTCGGCGATCGCCGCGCCGTTCGTGTACGGCACGCCCGTGGGCAAAAACTACAAGCGCTGGCCCTTCGTGGTTGTCGGCTGCTGCGCCGCGATGGTGCTCTTCTCAATTATCTTCCACCAGCTTCCAGAGTACCGCATGCACCTGCGATACAGCATGTACGAGCTCTTTGGCGCCAAGATTGAAGACGACGCCTGGGTCGGCGGACACCGTGAAGTCGTCGACTTTGTGGTGCTGTACGTGATGATCGGCTTGCCGACGATGTTTGGCGGTATCGCGCTCGCGCTCGGTGACGCGCTGCCTCCAGTGCCGATCGGCTGGCACCGCACGCTCATGCGCTTCCTCAAGCGCAAGATCATGTTCGCCGGCTTGAACGTGTCGTACGCTGAGGGCATGTTCACGCTGCTCTTTCTCGGCCTCAACGCGATCTGGTTCTCGGCGATCTTCTCGCGCAAGTACACCGAGCTGGAAGAGACTGGCGCGAACGACGCGACGACGACCTTCAAGACGGTTGGCTTTGTGTTCGGCTTCAACGCGGTGCTCTGCTTCTCGCTGCTGATCCTGCCGGCGACGCGCAACTGCTTCTGGATGATCTCCATGGGCATCGACTACTCCCACGGTATCAAGTACCACCGCTGGATCGGTATGCTCACGATCTTCTTGGTCGTGGCGCACGCCACGCCGTACTACTATTCGTGGCTCAAGGCGGGCATCTTCATCAAGACGTCGTTCCCATGCTTTGACTGTGACTACGGTGAGGAAGGACGCAATCGGTTCCAGAACTTCACGGGCCAAGTGGCGATGCTCTGCTGCCTGATCATCGGGCTCACGTCCATGGGGCCAGTGCGCCGCCGCTTCTACGACTTGTTCTACTACTGCCACCACCTGTTCATCGTCGTGCTCGTCGCGGTGTCGCTGCACTTCTCGTCTTTCGTCATCTGGATGTACCCGGGCGTGTGCCTCTACGTGATGCACCGCATCTTGGCGAACAGCCAGAGCCGCGTCGCGTGCGAGGTGGTGGACCTCGAAGCCATCCCTGGTGAGATCACGCGTCTTGTGTTCCGTCGAAGCCCCGGCAAGGCGGGACACTACCACGCTGGTCAGTTCGTGTACCTGCGCATCCCGCTGCTGTCGCACACCCAGTGGCATCCGTTCAGTATCAGTTCGTCCCCAATTGAGTACGAAGACACGTTCACGGTCCACGTGAAGGCTATCGGCAACTGGACCAAGTCACTGTTCGCCGTGGCAATCCAGGCTCGCGAAGAGCGCAAGATGCCACTGATCTACGTCGACGGATTCTACGGTCAGATGTCCGACGCGTTCCAGCATTACCCAGTGCTGGTCTTTGTCGCGGGTGGTATCGGCGCGACCCCAGTGATCAGTATCCTCGGCAAAGTGCTAGACTCGATGCGCAACAACGACTCCAACATGGTGAACACTCAAGTCTACTTCCACTGGACGTCTCGTGAGATTGGTATCTTCCACGAGTTCGAGCCATTGCTGGACGCAATCGACCAGTTCGACCCGGACCACACCAAGATCAAGGTCCGCCTGTGTTTCACTGGTGACCAGCATCTTGGCGGAGTTGATATCCCAAACGGAATCACGCTCAAGCCGATGGACGACACGAGCATGGTGCCGACCCGTCCATTTTACCAATCCGCCCGCTCGATCCCGCGCCAGATGACGATGTTCTTCGTCACGTTCACTGCCGCGTTCTTCTCGCTCTACTTCATTCGCATGGGCTACCCGATCCTTGGCGAGGGCCGCGAGAACCAGTTCATGTGGCCGATGCAGCGATTCATGGAGCTGTTCATCATGCTCGTCGGAGCCGGCGCCGGGTGGTTTGTCGCGGTCTCGGAGTCGAAGCCGCGCTCCATGAGCCGCATCGAGAAGTCTCGCATGAACCCGATAGGCAACAGTCCGATTCGGAACGACGACGACCGCGGCTCCAACTACTCGCACACGCTGTCGTTCGACGGCCAGGAGGTCCAGTTCCAGCACCCTGTGAGCAGAACTCGCCTCAACATCAAGGAGCTCATGGCCGACGTCGTGAAGGAGCAGTCGCACAACTTTGCGATCGGCACGACGGGCATCGGCACGTGGGTGTCTGGCCCGATGGGTATGATCCACGCAGTCGAGAGCGAGGCGAAGAACTTTGCCGGGATCTTCGATGTTCACTATGAAGAGTTTGAGTTGTAGACTTTTTTTACTGGAAGATGACGAGAAGAAAAAAGCGCTGCAGTTCGCGCTAGAGAGCGAAACAGCGAGCGTGGGCTGCCGACGTTGCGTTGGCGATTTGTCTGCTTGTAGATGTTCTTGTCCCGAGATTATAATATTGCGTTTTTACTATGAATCGATGAACCCATCAATCAATTTTCCATCTAAAGGTTCACGACGAGTCCATTATTGAGCCTTCTTCTTGCAAGCCCTGAACGAGCAGATGCAGGAGTGTTCGCACGTAGTGCGAAAAGCTTAGTAGACACCGACTGAACGAACACGCGATGGATCAAGTGAAAATGTACGGCACCAAGCGGAATGCAGAGTTTGGTTAAGAAATGAACTCAAAGGCCGTGCCGTGCTGGGATGATTCCATCTGTGAAGCTCAGCCGATTACAAACAGCAGCATGATGAAGAAGGAATGGAAAAGGAACACGAAAGCAATATGGAAAACTCGTTTGACGCTGCTGGAAAACAGGAACTCGTCATTACACCTCTTTTCGTATTCCTCAATTACTAAACCGCGCAGTAACGAATCTAAACGCGGGATGGGTAGAGCATGACGCGGACACCCGAGCTGATGGCCTCAGCTGGGAGGTTCTTGGCGAACTTGGCACGCACAAGACCGTTGTTGCCGTGAGCGCGCATGACCTTGCCCCAGATGACGCGGAACTTGGTGTTGTTCTTCAAGTTCTTGCCCTTGTAGATGTACGCGATCTTCTTACCGAGGTAGAAGTCCACATCCTTCTTGTCCTGGAGACCCTGGATCTTGATGAGCGCGGTGTGCGAGGTCTGGTTGCGAAGACCACGCTTGTAGCCCACGAAGACACCCTTCACGTAGAGACGAGTTGGTTGACCAGAAGAAGCGACCATTTTGATTAAGTTCTGCAAAACACAACGCAAAGCACAATGTCAGTAATGAGCTCTTTGTCATGTCATGGCTATCTCCCTTGTGTATGCTGCCACTGTCGTCCACCAAGTCCACACGAGCGCACCAGGGGAGAATGAAGGAGGTTTGAGATGAATGAACAGAGGAGACATCAGAGAACGACGCGAACTGAGCTGGCCGAATATGCTGCGTGAAATGCCAGTCGCTTCCAACGTGGGCTGCGCTGCATCTACAGGTTCCCGTCACCACCAATGCGCGTCGGAAAGCTGCTACTCTGGAATGCGCGGCTGGCTGCAGCTGCATGCTGAATGGGCGCTCTGGATGAATCGCATGCTGGCTGTTCGATAGACACGCTGACTGACTGGCGCTCCTCGTGGCGGCATTGCTCTTCCTGTAAAACCTGCGCGTTGCTCTCGTTCTCATTCTCTTTCTCTCGTCCTCCTTCTTCCTTCTCCTCGCATGACACCAGGCGGACGGCGAGACAAGCACACGCTTGTCCTCCTGCGCCGTTAAGGCACAGCGTACAAGCTCATAGGTACACAGGGGAGGAGGCGCGCAGCGCAGAGCAAGCAGGTCGCATCACGTACCAGTCGGTTGAATTGAACGAGCGAGGTACTGAAGGTTTTGACGGCGGCAGGCAGGCAGATTTCGCTTGGCACACATGAGCCCAATCGATTGGCGTACACGACGACAACCGTGCCTCCCAAATCAAATAGTTTGGGCATTATATAACCTTCTATAATCTATCAAATCCGAATCTTATCTGTGGTGTATCACGTTTCAATACTACCTCCAAAACTATATATTCAACAATAAATAGATGTAATGTTGAGGAGGGTAGGGGTATTATACTTCGAGGTGAAAATTAGCATACAAAAAGCAAGATTGCGGTTGGTGGTGGCGCTGTGAGTTTCGGCACAAGCCCCCAAATAGGGTACAAATAGGTGCCAACCACATAATTTTGGCTTGAGTTTTGGCGCCTTTTGGTGCCGACCAAAAGGTGTTGGCTCATGGCAATGATGGCGTTCTCTATGCATCTAATTACTCGCTGTATGCATATCCTACTGCTTTTCTTTCTTTCTCTTTCTCTCTCTCTCTCTCTCTCTCTCACTGACCTACCAATGCAACTACTGTATGCGTGACCACTACGGCTATCACGCACTGCCGGTCACCGCAGTGAGCTTCTTGAAAAACGTTGGCGCGAGCTCCAGCAGCCACTCCTTCTCGATGATCACCACCGAGCGGATGTAGTGCTTGCTCGTGAACACTAGCTCGTTGAACACGACCCACTTGGGCGGCGGGTTGCGCATGAACAGCGACGACGACGGGTGCACTTTCACGATCTCCAAGCGTCCGCACATCGTCTTGTACGCGGTCTTGGCGCCGCCGCTGCCGTCGGCGAGCGACCGCATCGCAGTGTTCAGAAAGAAACCCGCCACGATGCTCTTGCGCAACGGGTCAATGTCCGGGAAGCTCGACTCGATCGGCAGCTCGAGCTTCTCCAAGTAGCCTTTCAGCTGCGAGCGCACGCTCTCCACGCGCTGCATCGCGCGGTAGTTGATGAAGTGGTCGTGGCACCACTTGGCGCGCTGCTTCACGTTGCCCTGGATGAAGCTATTGAAGATGTTGAGCAGCGTGATCTGGTCGCCCTCGTAGGCCTGGAACTTGGCGCGCGACTGCGCGGCCTGCGCTTTCTTGTCTCTCGGCGAGTAGAAAATCGACTCGACCGACAGCATGGACACGACGCTCAGCGCTTCTTCAGCGCAGCCCAGTTCCGTGGCCTTGAGCAGCATGACCGCGTACATCGGCTCGACTGGGAGTCCCGCCATCTGGCGACCGCGCTCCGTGAGCTTGCCCGTGGGGTCGAACGCGCCGAGCGCGTAGAGCTTCTCCATCGCCTTGACGAGCGACGCGGTCTTGGGCTTCTCGATAAAGTCAAAGCCGAGGATGTCGTCGATGCCCATGGTCTTGAGCTGCAGCACCACCACTTCCAAGCTCACCCGCTGGATGTCGGGGATCGCTCGCTCTGCGAGCTGCTCAAACGTCTCTTCGGGAAACAGCCGATAGCACACACCAGGCGCTTCACGACCCGCGCGACCCGTACGCTGCCACGCCTGCGCTTTCGACACTGGCTCGGTCAGCAGCATCTCCATGCCGCTCTTGGCGACGAACGAGCGCTGCTTCACGAGCCCCGTGTCGACGACGAAGCGGATCCCGTTGATCGTGATCGACGTCTCGGCGATGTTGGTCGCGAGAATCACCTTGCGCACGCCCGCCGGCGCTGGCTCAAACACCTGCATCTGCTGCTCGCGCGGCATCGCAGCGAAGATCGGACACACCATGAGCTTCAGCGCTTCCGCGGGGAGCGTGCGCGCATACTCTTCCAGCAGCGTCTCGAGCGTCTCAATGTCCTCTTGACCCGTCAGGAACACGAGGATGCTGCCGTTGTGCTCCTTCTCGTCCATGTGGATCTGCAGCACGGTCACGAGCGCCGAGTCCAGGTAGTCCGGCTGGGTCTTCATGGTGTAAAGCACGTCGACGTTGAACTGGCGGCCAGGGATCTGGATGATCGCCGGGTTGCTCTCGGCGAAGAACCGCTGGAAGAGCCCGACGTCCAGCGTCGCCGACATGACCACGACCTTCAGGTCCTTGCGCTTGCGCATCGCCTGCTTGACGACGCCGAAGAGGATGTCGGTCTGCAGCGTGCGCTCGTGGGCCTCGTCCAGCACGATCACCGAGTAGCGCTCGAGCGTCGGAGAGAGCAGCGCTTCTCGCACGAGCATACCGTCGGTCATGAACTTGAGCTTCGTAGACTTGGTCGTCGTGTCATCGAACCGCACGCAGTACCCGACCGTCTCGCCGATGGGGCCTCTGTTCGCTTCCTGACACACGCGCTGCGCGACCGTGATCGCAGCGACGCGACGCGGCTGCGTGATCGCGATGCGCTCCTTGTTGCTGTTCTCAAATATGTACTGCGGGATCTGCGTGGTCTTGCCACTACCGGTCTCGCCGACGAGGATCACTACCTGGTGCTCCTGCACGGTCGAGATGATCTTCTGGCGGTGCACGAAGATCGGCAGCTTCTGGCGGGTGCGCTGGATCTCTGGCAGATACTTCTTCGTGACGTGGCTGCTGGCGTGGTGGCCATTGCTGCTGCTGAGTTTGCCTTTGCCATTGCTGCTGGTGCTGCTGTCGCGCTTCTTAAACACAGCGCTGCCACTGCTGCCGTTGGATTCGCCGAAGGAGCCGCGGCGCTTTAGGCCGCCGTTGCTGCTGCTGTGCGCGTGGGGCTTCTTCCCGTGCGTCGGGCGCTGCGGGTGGCTCTTGCCATTGCTGCTGCCGCTGCCGTTCATGTGGCCGACGAAGTGAACTGCCGGGTGGCCTACCATTTATCAATGCACGCCTGTTGCAAACAGCTTCCCAGGCCACTCGAACTTCCAAACACTAAACAAAAAAAGAAGAGGGCTCCTCTTTTTCCAGTGATTTTTTCATTGACTCTTTCTTTTGAAAGAAAGAGCAATTTCGAGCCAATTTCTGTTGTTGCAAAATGCGGAACAGATGCTGGTGGACCTTAGTTTGTTCAAGTACAAACGTGTTTCAACTTTTGCAAAAAGCTACCTCATCGTCCGTGTCGAGTGTTGCAACATGTGGAGCAGAATCCTATCATACAAACAGTATGCGAGATTACAAAATCTTGTTCCAGATTGTGAAACACCCAGTTTTCATCACCCTTGTCACCCTGGGTGATGATAATTTTTGGGTCAATTTTTGGGTTAAATTATCCAAATATTGACCCTATTATCCAGCAGTATCCACCCAGATATACTAAGTGGATTGACACTTGAGATCATGACAAATTGGATCCATTTACTCGGGACTGCTATGCCAAGACTATATGGCATAACACCACACTCTTCTCTTCTCTTCTCACGTGCTCATACACGCACGTGTTTCTTGAGCGATAGAAAACTGGCAGTAACAACTTTAGTTGCGGCCCTTGCGGCCCATGCTGTGCATGCGCTGCTTGGAACCAGGAGGGCTACGTACATGTTGCAACAAATCACAAACAACAAACATCAGTCGACTGGCAGACAACAAAGCAATTCCATCACATAACAAACTAAAGCTCACCCGCGACGCGCGCCACCACCGTAGCCGCCACTCTCTGCGAACATGCCAAAGTCGTCGTTTGGACGGTAGCCGGGAGCTCCGCCTGGGTAGAGCTTTCCGCGGTCGCTGTTTGCTCGAGACGCGATCTTGTTGCGGATCGATTCGTCGCGAGCCTTCTCGCTCTCGGCCAGGTTCTCAGCATGACTACGCCAACAAAAAAGCAATAGCAGCAAGTGCGAGTGAGTGGCTGGCCGGATGACTTGAACATAGAAGCAAGAGAAAAGCCAAGCAAGAGTGTGACTCGTACATCAGGATGTCGTTGATCTTGTTGCGAATACTAGACGACTCGGTTTTCCTATTCACGTCATGAAGAACACAGCAATGCACGTTGTTAAACGCGACAGATCACAAGAGAGAGCGGCAAACACGGATCTATGTGAGCAATCGTACCAGCTGGTGAGCTTCGCGATCATGCTGTCGATGTCTTCGTTCTGGGTGTCTCGTCCGACCGCGTACTTGACGACAAACGAGCGGGACTTCTGGTCCAACTTGCCCTGGACAAGACCCTGCGTGAAGCAAATAATAATAGCAACCACAGTGATTAGAGGCGTGTAGTGCTGCAAGTATGCGGCGACTCATATGAGTCACTCACCGAGTAAATAGTTTCGATCAGAATGTCCTCGAGCTCTCGCACAGTGGGTACATCCAGCCCTTCCATCAGCACGTCATACGGCACCAGCTGCAAAAGCAAAAACACACAAAAGCACAGTCAGCGTCCTCTGCCATTACTACATACGCATGACGCAGGCCTCATACGTGGCGTGAGCAGCAAGACGTACTTTGTATCTGTGCGCGAGGCTCACGACTGTAAGCTTTCGGAGCTTCTGGACCTGCTGCGGGGTCAGCGCTGGCAGCTCGTCCTTTCGCGCTGCATTTCAATAGACGCACACGCAAGTCAGCTGAGAAGCACACCGCATACACACATGCAAGCGGCCACTACTACCCACATGTCAAACAAACGCACCGAGGTAGTCCCCGTAGGTTCCAAAGCAGAAGATCCGGAGCAGCTCGTAGTACCCGTGGTTCTCCGTGTTCTGCAGCGCCTCGACGTTCGGCATGTCGAGCAGCTCTCGGAACACGAAGAGCTTCTTGTTGGTGAGCACCTGCTGCACGAGCGCCACGCACGCCCGGCCGCGCGCGTTCTTGGCGAGCAGCGTGAACTGCTCGAGGCTCGACGCGCCAGCTGCATCGAACGCCATTATTGTCGCTTTCTTCTTCGTGTGATGGGAGCTTTGTTATTCTTGTGTGAATTTGATCGCGGAAAAGAGACGTAACCCAAAATTTTCCGCGACCAAATTCACCAAGACATTCAATACAAAGTCAAGAGAGCTTCCTATTAAAGAGGATTCGCGGAAATTGCTTGAATAGGAATATCTCAATAGTGAAATTTCCGGGGCTCAGTTTTAAGAGGAGAGTTTAGTTGTGTGTAATCATATTTATGATTACAGTAACAACACCCTTTAAAACGCAAAATTAGGATTCACTTTGAATTAGGTGCGTAACGTAACCAGCAACCTCTCCGTTTATAGGCTAAATCACCCAGAGCCTTCCTAGACCTGACCATATTTTGGCGCCAACATCGAGCATTTTCACACAAACATTTGATTGACGCTGCACACAAAAGAAAGCCATGGACGACGAGCTGGAGGTCAACATCAAGCGCGCGCTGCCCGGCGCGCTCAAGATGGCGCTCTACGCCGCGAAGAAGCAGAACTTCGAGGTGCTCAAGTACACGATCGAGGGCGTCGACTCGCTCTGCAACAACGCCGCGATGCTCAAGGACTTTGACGACCAGGAGTACCTGGGCGGGCTCGAGGAGACCACGCGCGAGTTCGCGGTGCTTGAGGCGCAGATCGCGCGCTACAAGCAGACGCTCGAGAAGATGGAGACGCTGATCGAGAGCGGCGAGATTGACCCGACGGCGATCGAGAAGATGGTCGACGACAGCCTCGTCGAGCCCAAGATCAACGTCACCAAGCACGAGTTCTACAAGCGCTTCTGCGAAAAAGCCGGCGTGCGTACCCTTGCCAGCCAGCGTGTATGTGCGGTGCCACTAGTCACTGTATCCGTGTACTGACGTGCGTATGTGTGTGTGGGCTTCACGTGCCGTTTACGTAACAGATTGAACTGGAGCAAGACGGAGACGAAGACGTGGTGTTCCAGGAGAGCGAGAGCTCGCGCAGCACGATCTGCCCCGTGACCCAGCTCGAGATGGAGAAGCCGCTGCGAAAGTACGAGGCGCTGTGTAGCATTCTACTCCTGTTCATTGTACGCAACCGTAGTGATCTGGTGCCCATTGTTATTAATTTAATTGAACAGCCCGAGCTGCAACCACACGTACTCGGAGCAAGGCATCCGCGCGCACCTGCAGCGAAGTAAAAAGTGCCCCGTCGCCGGTACGACCACTCACACAAGCCACACAAGCACGGCGAGCCTCCTGTTACTATCAGCCAGTTTCTAACCAGTAGTCGCTGTGTGTATGCCCCCTCACAGGTTGTCCGCAAAAGCTCTCGTTCAGCAATCTTGAGCGTGACGTGGAGATGGAGGTGCTCATCGCTCGCCGGTACGTGTCTTTGGTGTCTGTCTATCTATCAACCTCACATGCCTTTATTGTTCGTTTATTAACACCTGGTGATGCATTGCTATGCTTTATTTCACCCACCAACTCACAGTAAAAACGGTTCGCAGCAGCAGCGAACGCAGTCCCACTCGGCCCCAGCGCAGCGCTACAGCGACAACGAGGAGGAGGAAGAGGAGTACGTTGTAGAGTAACACCTCAAAGCCCCAACAGCTCAGTAGTTCATTCATTCCATTCATGCACACTCTATTAAGTTAAAACAAGAGGCGAACACAAGCACAACACCTGCGGCTGGCTAGTCCTGGTACATCCACTCGTTCTTCTGCTTGAGCTTCTTGGCTTTCTTCTCGGCCGCGACTTTCTTCCAGTCGATGTTCTTGCGCTTGAGCTTCTCCTTGAGCACCTTGGCCTCTTCGCGGTTCTTCTCCAGGTCCGTCATGTTGAAGAAGTGGCTCATCTGGCGCCCCGCTCGGTCCGCCGCCACGCCCTGGGTCTGCCAGTACTCGTCGCCGCCAAACTGCTCGTACTTGCCCGTGATGCGGTTGAACTTGGCCTTCGCGGCGTAGTTGACCCCCGACACGGTCTTGCGGTTCGCCGCGTCCTGCGCTGGGTCTGCGACTTCCGGTGGCACCCAGTCCGCCAGCTGTAGAGAGAAAACAAACGCACACAAGGTGTCAAGGACCAGGCTACAAAGGCAAATATATGGCACTGAAGACATGCAGAAACTCACCCCTGAGACGACCGGCGCATCCGGTTTCTGCCACTGCGTCTCACCAGTGACGACGTTGTGGTAGTAGAAGCGCTGTGTGTGCGGGTCCACGTGCTGCTGCCATTCGGCTCTTGGGACTCCAGTAGCTGCTGGTACCGCCACTGCAGATGTCTCACCATCTTCACCACCCTCCCTCGCTTCAGCCGTTGCTGCTGTCATTGCACCGCCGCTTGGATTGATCCCATCGAGGATCGCATTCAAGCGACCAAGACTGCCTGTCGGGTCCAGCACTTGCTGCGTCACGCGCGTCAGTCGCTCAGTGCGCATGCGGTTCAAATGCGCCTGGTACTCTGCTGCGACGGCCGACATGGGCGGCGCGTCCATGAAGCCAACGGGCTCTTCCCACTGGGTCTTGCCACTCACGGTGTCGTGGTAATAGGGCTTCCCGCTCGCGCGGTCCATGTGCTTCACCCAATTCGGTTGAGCGGCGGGCGGCTCTGGTGCAGAATCACTTTCAGACGGAGTGTCATCTGTCTTGACAGGCGCTGCACTATCAGCAGCACCAGCATCTTGCTCTTCTGCCTTGACGTCAGCTCCATTCGATGGCTTCTCGCCTTCTTGCTGCTGATGATGCTCGACATCTGGTTCCTCCACTGGCGGCTCTCGCACAGGCGCGCGTTCTTCGTCTTCCGAGTCCTCATCCGTGTTTTCTTCTTCGTCACCACTGTCATCATCGTCTACAGTAACAGGTAGGACAAGAGATACGCGTGATCAACATGATGAATTAGCATGGCGACGACGACGATCCAACCGCTAGCACAGATAGACCAGCGCAAGATGTATTGGCAGTACACACACCTGACGCGTTGTCGACAAAACCTTCGGGCTCCTCCCACTGCGTCACCTCGTTCGCTTCGTCGTAGTAGTACGCCTTCCCCGCGCTCTCGTCCATGAACTTGCGCCACTTTGGCAGGCGTTTAGAAGCGTCCGCATGCTGCTTCTCGTCTGTCGCCTGCTCAACGAAGCCCTCCGGCACGTCCCACGACGACTCGCCCGTACGCTTGTTGTAGTAGTACGGCGTCTTGGTGTCGTCGTCCACGAACTTCTCCCAGTCGCACACAGCGTCAGAGTCACCGCTGCTTGGAGGCGCCATTACATGTATTGCCTTCGTGCGTCTTTGCTCTCGAATGAAGCACCTTTTGTTGGCAACTTGGCATTCGCCAACAACAAAACATAATTGCTGGGCGACTAATTGTCTTGAATAACGTAAGAGGCTTTAAAAATGGTGAGTCCAAGCCAAGTATGTGCTTCTTAGAAAAGCACATTGTTTAGATTCGGAGCACCAGTTTGTACCCAATTTGTCAGCACCCATTTGCTACTTATACCCATCAGTGTGTTTGTGTGGATGCACCCATTCACCAGTTTGCTTAGTGAAACCAAGACAAACCGGTGAATGGGTACATCTGGCAACTAAGTACAGAGTGGGTGAGATCTTCTTGTGTGCTCTCACAATTAACAGAAATACATTCAGAATTTAACATTTTTTTCAGTCGGTGGCAGCAGTCAGCTTAAAGTTGCATGTGCAGTCAACCGTTCAAGGCAACGATAAAGATCAGATGATTTTTTACTGTCAAGGACATCATTTTTCGACCTCACGTTCGGAAATGTGTCAGGTGCGCAAGATGCCACTGCCGGACACCATGATGTGGACGCTCGCCATGCAATTATGAAGGCGAGGAAAGTCGGCCCTGTGAAGTCGTCCACGTGTCCAGCCTATGGAATGGGTGGCTATGGGTTTGGAGCCACAAAAAGTTGGTGGCAAAGTGAAGTTTTGAAGCTTTGACCCTTTTACCCTTGTTCGCCATTTTCATCTGTGCCAACTGAGTCGGTTGTGAGACGGAATCGCATGTGTGTGTCGGTTTCCATTCGACCAGATGACGGTAGGGAAACTGTGAATTAGTCGACTCTGCACCAGCGATGTCAGCCCCTCTCCTTTAATATCTCGTTCTCGTGAAAACAAACAACTCCATGAATCCGTCGAGCCTATTATACTGATGTTCTCTCCACTACCAGTCTCTCTGTTCCCCATGCCAAAGCCTTCGGATCGTGCACAAATCACCCAAACTCAAGACATCTGAACCTGAAATACTTGCAGCGCCTGCGCGCGGAAGCACGCCGCCGAGTGCAGCAGGTAGAACTCCCACGTGCGCTTGAACGACTCGGGCAGCGTGCGGTTGCGGTCCAGCGCGCGGGTCCCCGAGTCCACCGAGCCGCCCGTGGAGCTGAGGCGTCCTAGGCGCCGTCCCTGGAGCTGCAGCTGGCGTTGCTGCTGTTGCTGCTGGGCCTCGTCGTCCTCGTTCCATCGCGCCTGGAAGCGGCGGTGCCAGTCCAGGAACGTGTGCTCGTAGTGCTGCGAGTACGCCGCGATCTCGTGGATCGTGAACGCGCACTCGCTCACAAGCATGCGGAAATGGTTGAGCGTGACCGGGTAGCACGGGAACGAGCTGTTGACGTACTTGTTGTTCCAGCCGTGGGTCGACGTGCGCGCCGCCGAGCACGCGATGAACTCGAGCACCATCACGGCGTGGGACTTTTGGATGCGCTTGATCGTGCGCAGGAAGCGCAGCTTTTGCGCGTCCAGGAGCGCTTCAACCACGCCGCTGCAGACGATGCGGTCAAAGTTCGAGGCCCGAAAGCCGCTCAGCGTTGTCAACAGCTAATACAGTCCGATTTATATATATATATAGAGAGAGCATATGTAGACGGGCATTCAGATTAGCAACGACCGAATGCAAAGCCAAGGTAGGCAAACTTGGTACCACGTACCTTCTCAGGGGTGTCAGCGAGGATGAACTCCATCTGGTCAAAGACGCCGAGCTCGCGCGCAAACTTCTTCGCGTGGACGAACTCCTGGATTGACGAGAGAACCGAGACGACGGTGATGTCGTTGTGCTTCTCCGCCAGGTAGCAGCCGATGCCACCCCAGGAGCCAATGTTCAAGTCCAGAACGCAGTGTCCCGCCTGCACAATACAAGTAAACCGGACCAAGAAAACATTAGAACTCGGATCAATCCATAGCCACACACTACACAAGAGTGCGATTTACACCCTACCTCTAGCTGGAGCTTCTCGTCGATACTGGCGAGCTTCCGGGCTTGGGCTTCCTGGAAAACACACACACACACACACACACACATTGTGAGCAAAGCTTTCATTTACAACCACAACCAATAACAACTGCACACAGGCAGGCTCTCACCTCGATGTTGGTGACCCCTTCGCCCCAGAGCCCAAAGCCCTGGTGCAAGTACTTGTCCATGTAGTCGCGTCGGAACTTCGGACAGAGATCAAACTGCTCCGAGGCGGCGCCGACGATCAGACCCACGGACGACGGCGCGTAGTTGAACAAACGCGCGGCCAGCGCGACGATGCGAGCGCTCCACGAGCGATACATTTCCTGCCGCGCCTCCATGGGGATCGTCATCAGCGCAGCGATCACTTCGTCCAGGGACTTGGACGCGTTGATCCCCCAGAGCCCGCCGACGTACGACTCGCCGATCGCGACGAGTCCGTCGCTCATCCAGTCGAGCCAGAACGAGTCGTCACGGACCACAAAGTCCTATTGGATTGCACATTGAAACAAACATAAGGTAAGATCTCTCAGTAGACATATAGGGATGAAATGCTACAAGGTACACACCACAGATGGCTGAATGCCGCCACTGGACAGGAGTCTGCACATGATCTTCTTTGCATTCTCACGGAGCTTTGGGAGCGACAGTGAGCGCACCAGCTGAAGACCGAAGAGCACGCCACCAGTGAGCGCCGTCGCAACGTAGACCCAGAACGAGCGCTACAGCGTAGGTAGGACATGAGAAGAGATGTTGTATTAGATAGATACCTTGCTCCTTGCTAACCACCTCCAAACCGAGGCAAGCACGCCCAAACAATGAACCACTAATGCACATTCAGCACTAATGCACACACACACAACATGAAAAATACAAACAATCGTGAGCGCGGGTGATGACGCGCTCTGCCGATCTCTCTGTTTTGCAAACAAGTTACGCGACGAGGCTGTCGTAGATGCCTACCTGGTGCGCCAGGACACAGAAGAGCGGGACGAACAGGTTGAGCAGCAGCTCCATCTTGTACGCCGCATTCCAGAAATGCTGCGAGCGTGGGGGCGAGAAGCGGTACACATGGTCGGCCTTCGGGAACATGCCGCCGCCGACCACGAAGTGACCCCACAGACGCGAAGAGCTACAGACAACGAACAGCAGCCACACACACACACACACACACATGTATCATTAACAGCTGCCCATGCGTCATAAGCGAGTGTCCATAATTAAAACGCATACAGTACTCACATCAACGCTGGAATGCACATCCAGACGCGCACGAGCGGCAGGTAGCACGAGATCAGGATCATCGGCAGCAGCAGGTGGATCATGAAGTCGCCCACGCGGCACAGGAACCCGAGCGCCGGCGAGCCCGCCCACACGCCCAGCCAGCCGTTCATCACCGCCGTGAACGCGTACCGATCAAACACGCGCAGCGTGTACCAGCCCACCATGATCGTGATGCCCATGGAGGTGGCGATGCCGAGCGCGGCCTCCGACCGGATCACACAGTGCGTGGCGGCCGTGAAGAGCAGCCAGCAGACCGTGTACATCATGCGGATGCGCAGCAGCGGCGGGATCGCCACGATCGAGAAGAGCAGCGCGGTCGCGAAGAGCGCGTCCATGCGTACGTCTGCGACCTCCTCGGCGCTCGTGGAGATCGCGGCGCGCACGGGGGTCAGCAGTACGTCCATCGTTGCTTGCTTCGAGCTGTTAAATGCTGCAGTGATGCTTGCTCGTGAACAGAGAGGAGGTACAGTTACGCGCCGTCTGTTATTTAACTTTCATCTGTTAGTAAAAATGGACCGCTTGACTAAAAATCTGTGACGTGTGCGATGCCAATCAATCATGGAGTTGCTTGCATTCACAGCCACGATTGTCATCACTATTGCTCGCGTATCATGTATGCATCATAACTACCAGCAGAACCGTAGCTTATGATCGTTCAGCGTAGACGAGTCCGGGGATCTGCGTGCGGCTGTAGAGCACGACGGGTCTCGACCAGTTGGTCTTGCCCAGTGGCGCCTTGAAGCGGAAGCGACCCGCGTCCAGTAGGAACGCGTCGATGCGCTCCACGACGTCCTGGCGCACTTGGATCTCGCGAAACGACGCCGGGATCTCCACGCGCATGCGGCTCAGTCGTTTTTGCGCATTGCTGTCAGTCACAGTACGAAATGCAACAAGATCAGCCAAACCTCCAACACTATACAGTTGTTACAAAGAGGCACTACTGACTCACCGATAGCACTTCCAGGGCTGCGGCTCAATGATCAGGTGGTTGGTCATCTCGCACACGCGGTCGAGGAACTTCCAGAGCCCGTCGTCGCCCTTGTTCAGGTGGATCCACATGGTTACGCTGAAGCACGTCACGAGGTCGAACTGGCGCTGGGACGGCGAGCGCTTCGCCAGCTCCAGGAACGAGCGGATCGCATCATCGAAAGACGGCTCGCTCACGTCTGCCTGGCGGAACTGCACGATATCGCCATCGAAAAGGCTCACTGGCTTTGCAGCTGCTCTTTTAATCAGCACCTCGTCGATATCCACACCGAGCACGAAGAGCTTCTTGCGCTTCTCGAAATGGACAGTCTGCATCTGTTTGTCGGTCTTTTCTTCCTTTTCTTCTTTCTCTTCGACAGCAGCAGAGCCTGCTGCTGTAGTTTTTGCTTGAGCTTCTGCCGGAGCACTGTCGCTGCTATTGGTGACGGTGCTATCTTTCTCATTCCCACTCGCAGCAGGTTGTCGACTCCGCAGCACCTGGATCGCTGCCTCGGCGGCTTTCGCCTTTGCCACTTTCTTCGACACGCCCTCGCCCTTTCCAACGCACTCGCCATCAACGCGCACTTCACACGCAAAGTGCTTGCGGTGGCTGGTTCCGCCCTCGTCGTTCATGACAAACTCCACGCGCTTCTTCTCCTTCTGCAGCATGTCGTTCAGCACGCTCGTGCTGTTGGCATCAAACATGGCGACATCCTCCGACATGGCGCTGGCGCCAGCGCTGCTGCCTCCATACCGCGATCCTTTGTTGAGCGCCTCGTAGAGTCCGATCGTGAGATCACCCTCATTGCAGCCAATGTCGATTACCGTCGTACTGCCACTGCTACCAGCATCATCATCATTCTTCATCTTGTCAGCACCATTCTCATCGCCGCTCTCGTCAGCTTTCTGCGCAGCCGCGTCGCTGAGCGCGAGCAGCGCCTGGCGCACGGCGTTGCTGGTGCCCACGTCCATGAAGCGCAGCCGCTCATCCACGGGGTTGAAGCTGTAGTACGCATGGAAGTTGCCCAGCACGTGGCCCTCGGCGTCCGCAATCGTCATGCTCTTCCTCTTCTTGAGCGATCCACTTCTGAATTCGACAGCGATTAAGCAAGATGACAGCGATAATTGTGCGTTAAAAAAGTCCGTTTTTTGGAAAATGCACTCTACAATTTGATATACGTTTTCGGTAAAGAGCGTATTTGTATACTTACTATTTTTAGAAGGTTATGCATTCCTGCGGATTAGAAAAACAGAATTTGCTCAGGTCAATAGAAAAGCGCAGTCTCGGAGCATTCAAATTCCAGGATGTAAGGGGCTTCAATTGAGGTGGGGTGAGCAAATCCTGTTTTTCTTAAGTATCGTGGCCCAAATAGGAAATTACCCCTAAAATGCTATTAAATCAGCAACCCTCTCGAAACCGATTGGAAATTGCTTTTTTACATTTTCAGTCGGTTAAATATACAAAAGAAGTCGACTTAACTTCATTTCAGTTGACACTCGAAACCTATTTTAGTTAAAACCGCAGCACCGAATTGCCTTTTTGTCCCAAGTGAGTGCTGTATTTTCAGTAACCGACTTTTAGAGAGGCTCACCATTTTTAACGGAAAGGAGGCTTGAGTGACTACCACTTCAGGCGACGGAGCTGATCTCCAATTTGTGTGTTGGCTCGCCGCGACCATCATGATGCTCGCACGTCAATGCCGCAAGGCGCAAGCGCTCCGCGCGCGTGTGCTCCAGATCCAGCAGCAGCAGCAACTGCGCCTGGCGTCCTCATCATCATCAGCGCCGCATGAAACAGCAGCAGCTGCGGCCGCCAGCGCGCGCAAAGCAGCTGGAGGCAAAGCCGAAGAGAGCGATTTCTCTCGCTACGCTGGCATCGCCGTGTTCTCTGCAGTCGTACGTGGCAGTCAGTGAGCGGAAGCAGGCGATGGAAATATGAAATGCACACTGATATCAATTGCGAATTCTGCGTGTGGATGTGTGTGTGCTGGTGGCTTTTGGTTGCGTGCGTTTTACAGGTGGCGACGACAGCGTACTTGGGCACGTGGCAGGTGAGTGAAAGTTGCAATTGCTTAGTCATGCGGCTACTGTAGCGAGAGAGCTGCACGAGCAGCAACACTGTCTGTCTGCGCATTAATGGCTCATGACACCATCATATTCTTTCTCTGCGTGACATTTGCAGACGCAACGTTACTTCTGGAAAGTGGACCTGATGGAAGAGCGCGAGCGCGAGCTGCACGAAGCCCCCGTGGCGCTGCCGAAGGATGCGTCTGCGCGCGGCAAAGTGTGCGTTTCTTATGAGCAAATTTCTATGGCAAGTACGGCTATCGTTGAGCTTACTATTCGACTAACCGCGTTGTGCGTTGCGAATAAATTAATGCGGAAATGTAGGGACGACATTGAGTACCGCCAGCTCCGCGTCACGGGCAAGTTCAAGCCTGACAGCACCTACTACCTCTGTAAGCACCGAGTCGCATTGCATATTGCTATCATGCGGATTGTGCTGTTGGTTGTATGGACCCAAGTCCTGGTTCCTAATGATGCGATTTCGTGTGTGTGGTATTATCGTAGACCCTCGCTCCGCACCAGCCGAGTCGACCGACAACGTCGCGACCCCAAAGTCCGGCGGCTACCTCTACTCGCTGCTCGAACGTGACGACGGGACCCCCGTAATCGTGAACCGCGGCTGGCTTCCGCGCAAGCTGCTGGACCAGCACATGGCTAGCAGCAACAAGGAAGAGCACGACGAGATCTCGCTTGTCGGCGTGCTCCGTCACGGCGAAGAGGTGCGTGTATTAGATCTTACCAGTGGGTGGCCTACAGTAGTAGCACCAGAGAATACTCGCTCAATGGTTGTCTCCCCTGTGTTTATCTCTCTCGTGTAGAAAGGAAACTTCACGCCGGACAACGACGTGAAGAACCGCCAGTTCTTCTACCTGCAACACGAAGAGCTCGCGCGCGCGATGGGCATCGAAGGCGAGCTGCTTCCTGTCATTCTGGACGCGCTTGGTACGTTGCTGGATTGTCACCTTGTGCTGCTCGCTGCTGTTTGATAAACCTGTTGCTCATCTTTGTTGTATCTGCTTGACGCATCTTGACAGCCGACGAAGGCGACAAGGCGGAGGCGTCCTTTGCGCACCCGCTGCGCAAGAAGCTCCATAACTACAAGGAGTTCTACATGACGCCGTCCAAGCACGCAGGCTACGCTGCGACCTGGTACGTTGTTTCTTTTGCAGGAGGTTTGATGGGTTGAGGATTGGAGCTGCTCATGCTGACGCTGCTCGATGCTGTGAACCCTTTGTTATTTGTAGGTACTCGTTCAGCGTGGCCGCTGCCGCGATGGCGTACTTCCGCTTCAAGAAAGGCAAAGTGAACATCCGAGCCAAGAAGGCGTAGAGAGAACCAAGAGTACAATTGAGCTGAGTTACTGCGCAGAGAAAAACAAACACATATTGCAAACAAAGACGCTTTGGAAGACGAAAGTAATATCAGACCCATTGCCAGCGCATTGGCCTCGTAGCAATTCCAATACAATGGAGTTGGTAGAGACATCGCGACCAAAGTGATTGATCTCGTCCTGTGGTTTGTTGCTTGTCAGAGCTCTTGAGTTCCTAGGTAACCAATACTTTGTAATGCGGCTCACACTATTTTGACACGATTCGAGCGCAAAATTGGGCCATATCCTTGTTTCAAGCACTTCTTTTAGGACAGATCCTCGTTTTTTGGTAGATCATCGCTGTCTGTCACAGGGTGATGAGCACGTCCAAACAGAGCGTGGCTCTCATTGCCTAACTATCGGCACACTGTGTGTACGCACACTTTGCAACTGCAATTTTTGCTCCCATGACACGAACACATAGTGTACGCAACCGGCACACTTTTTCAATGGATGATGAGATGACGTCATGGAAATTCGTACCTAGTCGGAGATAGGAGGTACGTCCATCCCCTTCCCCCTCACCCAGCAGCGTGCCTCCCCCCCAAGCACCCGTTTTGCGGCCACCACACGCTCCGTTTGGACCGAAGCAGAATTCGTTCTTCCTCGCAAGCCGCAAGCAAGAAGAGAGCTCCCCGATCTCCCCGAGACAGAGAGAGAGAGAGAGAGAGTGATGTTGCGCCAGTCCGCCGGCGCCTTTGCGCGTGCCCATAAGGCCGCCGCCGCGTCCTCCTCGCGCGCGTTCAGCGCCGCCGCCAGCGGCGACGTCAAGTTCGAGTTCGCGCAGCCGTTCAAGCTCCACAGTACGTAATGAGATTTTGAGATTGATCGATTGATGGATGTGTCGTGCGCGTATGAACCACAGTGGCTCATGATGTGATTGCTGTTATTGATGCTGTGTGTGTGCGTGTGTGTGTAGACCTTGAGGAAGGCCCGCAGAACTTTGGCTACGCGAACCGCGAGGAGCTGCTGAGCTTCTACCGCCTCATGTACACCATGCGCCGCATGGAGATCACATGCGACAACGAATACAAGGCGCGTACCATTCGTGGTTTCTGCCACTTGTACGATGGCCAGGAGGCCGTCGCGACCGGCGTGGAAGCCGCGCTCGACCGCAAGGACTCGTGGATCACTTCGTACCGCAACCACTGCACCATGCTCGCGCGTGGCGGCACTGTGAAGCAGGTGCTCGGTGAGCTTTTCGGCACGGCGTCCGGCGCGGTGAACGGCAAGGGTGGCTCGATGCACTTCTACAACAAGAAGGAGAACTTCTACGGTGGCCAGGGTATCGTCGGTGCCCAGGTGCCAGTCGGCGTGGGTCTTGCTTTCGCGAGCAAGTACAACCACAAGGGCGAGGGCTTGATGCCGTGCTCGATCTCCATGTACGGTGACGGTGCCGCGAACCAGGGCCAGATCTGGGAAGCCGCGAACATGGCCGCGCTCTGGAAGCTGCCAGCCATCTTCTGCATTGAGAACAACCACTACGGCATGGGCACGTCCGCGGAGCGCTCGTCGTCCAACACGGAGTACTACACCATGGGCAACAAGATCCCAGGTATCTGGTGCGACGGCAACGACGTGCTCGCGGTGCGCGAGTGCGCGCGCTTCCTGAAGAAGTGGTGCGGCGAGGGCAACGGCCCGATCTACGTCGAGATGAGCACGTACCGCTACCACGGCCACTCGATGTCGGACCCTGGTGTGACATACCGTAACCGCGACGAGATCTCGCAGATGCGCGCGTCGCGCGACCCGATCGAGAGCGTGAAGAAACGCTTGCTAGAGCACAGTCTGGCGACCGCCGACGAGATCAAGGAGATCGAGAAGGAGGTGCGCGCCGAGGTGGTCAAGGCCACGAAGGAGGCCAAGGCGTCCGGCCGCCCAGAGGAGGCCACCGCGTTCCAGGACGTGTACACGGACGGCAAGGGCGGCAACGAGTTCCCACCGTTCATCCGTTTCCCAGACTACACCAAGAGCCTGTACAACGGCAAGCGCGAATAAACGAGCAGCCTGTGTGGCGAAGGTCATCAGTTGCTGAGTCGGTAGTTATGGACGGACCAAGTTCTCTGACGCCAAGCTAATACAGCACGATTTTTTTTACTCCACACGAAAAGCCCAAGCGAGTGTCTTGAGTTCATATTGTGAATGAGTGGATGGAGCTCCTGGTCAACTTCAACTTGGGTCGAAGAGCTCCATTTGAATGGATGGAAGCGACCCGAAGCCTGTGTGGTGGTCGACATCCTGTTGTCTTAAGACTCGAGTCGTTTGATGGATGGATACACTTTATATTGATTCTCGCTTTGCTCTTCTCTCTCTCTCTCTCTCTCGGCTTATAGATTAACTTGCTTCTCTGCTCTTCTTGCTTCGCTTTCCGTCTTCGTCGACCAATAATACTGACACAGTAATAATACACACACATTCATCACTCTCTCCCCACTCAGGCTACTGCTTTTCGTTCGCCCCTCTCCTCTTTCTTCTTCCTCCTAATACTAACATATAAGGCACGCGGTCACGTCACGTCACACCACACAACTCAGCAGTCATCTACCGATAGCTCGTGGTGATCTCGCCCATGGACGATGGTCCATTGTTGCTGCTGCTATGGTGGCTGCGGTGGTGGGTGGAGCGCACTTTCTCACGCTGCCCACCGCTCACACTCTGGTTACTGTTGTGGCGACGCAAGCTTGCGTCTGTGACTTGGTTGCCGTTGTAGCTCACTTGCTCCATGGCGCGCGTGAGCACCACGACCTGCTGGTCCATCTCTTCGCAACTGTCGTAGAGCGTGGCGCCGACGGTGGTCGACTGCACGATCGCGTGGCGCGTCTTGCGGGGCTCGTACTGGTTGTTGTTGCCATTGTTGTTGTTGTTGACCGGCGCCATGACTTCGTGCTCGCGCTGGAGCGCGAGGATGCGGTGGTGCGACAGCTTGCGCGCGTGCTGCGCGAGGTTGTTGGCGTACGCGGCGTCGTCGATGATGTTCTGCGAGCGCAGGATCGCGGCGTCCAGCTTGGCCTTCGTCTCCGGGTTCATGGTCGGAAACGAGTAGCCATTGCCGTTGCTGTTACTGTGCTGGGCGATCTTTAATTCGAAAGCGTGGTACTTTCGGCCTCGGATGCCCTCTTCAATCAGCGGCTGCGTGGCTTGCAGCGGCGACAGAAGGCTGGTCTCTGAGGACTGTCGCCTGGACGAGTGCGAGTGCGAGGGCGACTGCGACGAAGTCGGACTGTTCGATGACGCCGACGCCTCCGAGTCGGTCTGCGCCGACGCCGAGAAGTACTCAAACTGGCGCAGCGACTCCTCCGTGTCCGTGAGGTCGCCGTCCTCGGGCTCCTGGTCGTTGCTCGCCATGCGCTGCTGGTGGTGGCGGAACGCTTCGATGGAGATCGCCAGGTCCGCGGGGCTCCCGCGACGGCGCGACGTGAAGAAGTTGCCCTTGCGCATGACGAAGCCATCGCTCAGCGACCGCAGTGGGAAATTGGCCTTTGGGATCTCGACAATTTCCGGACTCGACGAGAACGTCTTGTGCTCGATCAGGCGGTTGCGCACAGGCTCCAAGAGGTCGTCGTACGATCGGCGCTTGCCGTTCGAGAAGCTCTGGGTACGCGCGATCTGGCCCGGTCTCCCAGGTGAGCACGGTGACTGGGCGTTCTGAGTGGAGGACGAAGAAGACGGCGCCGACTGCGGCGAGTCGGTCGCGAACCGCGACGTGCGGCGCACTTCCAGCACGCAGGCCGTGCACACACGCAGCTGGCGCTCGCCGTGCTCGGGCACGAACGCGCAGCGGATCCGGCTGCAGCTGCTGCAGATCACTTCGCCGCATTTGAGGCAGTTGTAGCGGCGTCGCAGCACGCAGAAGTTGCGCTCGCAGACCTTGCAGTGGTCCTGCTCGCACATGGACATGACCTGCTGCGGGAGCACGATCGTCTCTTTCTTGGCGCGGAACGTCTCGATGTACTTGAGGATGCCGTTGATGCACTTCTCGACGTGGGACTGGATCGCCGAGTTGGCCGCCCACGCGGGCAGGTCGCCGTTGTCAAAGTTGCACGTGTACGTCATGCGCAGCTCGCCCGGTTTCTTCGTGGTGTGGTACATGAAGCCCATGAGCGGCACGATGTCGCGCGTGTACTTGGACGACTCGGCGTACCTGGAGTTCTTGGGCACTGCGACGGACTCCATGATGCGGAACGCGATCTTCTGACCCTGGTCGTCCTCGATCATGTCCACGTACTCGAGGATGGTGAAGTCCCGGTCTTTCGTGAACTTGCTCGAGCTCTTGAACGCCGCCCACTTGAGCGCCACGTACCGGTGCGGATTGAGCTCCGTGGGCTCGACGATGTTCTGGATCACGGCACCTTCGATGAAGTCGGACGAGAGCAACTCCATCATTTTGGTGTACGACTCGGTCGTGCTCGTGATCATCGACTCGGCAACGTCCTCGATCTCGCACGTGACCTTGCAGACCGCGTGCACGTTGCAGGGCACGTTGTTGCCCACGTCGGCGCGGAAGAGCGAGATGCCGTGCTTCTCGTGCACGAGGCACCAGGGGATGCCGCCGAGCAGGTCCGTGGCTTCCAGCAGCGATTCGGTCATGCTCTTGGCCGCGTTCGTGAGCGTCTCCATCTCGCGCACGCTCATCTCTTCCTTCTCGGGATCTTCCAGGAGAAGCTGCGATACGTCGTCGACTTGCTCAATGGTATCGCTCATACTTGGTGTTGCAGTGTTGAAGTTGCTGCTGCTGATGTGTGGTTGGTTGGGTGGTGCTGTTGTAATGAAGGAGGGACACGTGAATGGTGCCAGGCTGAGGGAAGATTGGTGGTAGTGGCGCTCGTTAGCAATGGGCGAGCATCCAGCAGTGATGGATGAATGGATGAATGGATGGAGATGCCTGGATGAATGGATATTGAAGATCGAAGACAGCAACCAGTTGGCTCTGGTGGATATGGAGGAGCTCTTCGTGTCGGTCTGTCTCTTGAGGCGATGGATTCTCCGCGAGCAGGAAAATTGGGAAATGGTGGAAAGAAAGCAGCAGCCTCTCGCTGGATAGCAAGCTCGCGTGTTGTGGATGGAGCTGCTGCTGGCTTGGCTCGGAAGTTTCCTTTGGATTGTGTGGGAGCTGGTGCTTTGCTTTTTGCTTTTTGCTTTTTGCGACTGCGACTGCGACTGCGACTGCGACTGCGAGTGCGAGTGCGAGTGAGTAACAACCCTTGTGGAGCTCTTCCCTTCTTAATCGAAGCATAGAGCTGAAAATAGCATTTCTAGGACGCATTTTGAGTGTTGTATCGGGGAAAATGGTGCAAAAAGGGGTAAATACTTTCGTGGCTTTGTGATTGCCTTTTGCCGATTTTTTCTTCTATAAAAGCTCCGTCGCATTCTTTCTCTTTTCAGACTGGCGTGCGCGAGCGTTGGTGGCGGCTTCCGGGTTTCAAAGTTTCCTTTGAAACAGCCAACCAGAAGAGCCAAAATGGCTCTCGAGTGCTTCAAATAGAACGAACCACACACCTCCTCCTCTGTGAGCAACTCGCACGTCATGAAGTCATGAAGCCACGAAACATATTCAGCTGGTTGTTTTGCAAGTTGCTATTTTGTGTGTGCCTGAGAGACTCAACGTCAAAAGCGAACATTAGGACCGGAGCGGAATCTTCGAAACGACTCGATTGAAGATCGAGAGGTCTAAAAAGAATATTGAAAAAGTACTACCATGAGTCCCGAAACGTCGTGTGCGGAAAACTAAAAAAACGCCAAGAAAAAAGCAAGTCGCAAAAAGCCAAAAGGAAAGCGCGTGAGCGCTACAACAAGAACCATTCGCGTGCACTTTGGGCAACAGCGAGAAAGCTCGATTCAAAAAGATTCGGGTTTTCGTGCTGGGCTTCCACAAGTCGCACGAACTTTACTAATTCGTCCATATTTAGATCTAGATCGCTCGTTTTTCAGGTCAGCTTCAACTTGAAGTGGAGGCTGCCCTGCATCATTGATATCAAATATATTTGATAAATAAAGAGTTAAAACACCAAATAACTACAAGATAGCAGCTCTTGAAAGGTTATGGTGGATAGAAAGGTATTATTCAATAGGGATCTCGGTTACGAGGCATGATCCTGACCAGTCGCACACAGGACATTTCAACAAGCATCGTGGATGTTTGTTGGAATACCCTGTGTGGATCATGCATGCACCTCGCACGCGTCGACTCGTTTCAATGTCAAAATGTCACAAGCACAACAAAAGACTCTGCGCATGAGGCTGAAGCGCGCATAATCTCAGCACATACAGCAGCGTCATCAGCACACTGTCAGCACCATCCACTCGCCTCCACTGACCTCATGCAACTCTCTCTCCTTCTTATTCGAGGCTGACGATGCCCTCTCTCCTTCGAAGTTCTTTGCGTCAAAAGCTCTAAGGCTCGATGTTTTTTCCCGCTCGATAAAGCCAGCAAAGCTAAAGCCTAATGGCGTTAGACCTCCTTCTCATAAGTGGCACACGTCTATGACGCTGGCTCAGAAGCAACCAAGGCTGACTGAGTCAGTGGTTGTTTGTGTGACCTCAAAGGTCTGAAAAGGCCACTTGGCGCGCAGACAGTCAGACAGATAGAGTTTATGAGCTGAGTGCCGAACATTTGGGCATTAGCTCTAACGCAAGAAATAAGTGCAGCCATGTGCAAAAGTGCAATCGATACATCGAATTCGCTCGCTCTCTCCCATTTCACTGACGTCAGCCTTTTCATGGAAAGACCGCAGGTTCATCTTATTCGATGCTCACGAGTATTGTGCGTACAGTATGCACTAAAACTGACCAAAGAGCTCATTTCTGTGAGATTGCAAGAGTAATCTGAGCAAACAAAGCGTAGTACAAACGACCAGCGGAAGCAATTTTGCCGAACGAGCGACTGGCATCTCAAACTTGAAAACAGGGGTCTCAGCCCCCTCCATTTCATTGGATATATCCGTTCGTTCAGAGTCCAGTCATCAAGCAAAGAGGCAATGCTGTGTGTCTGGCTGGATCTGACCGAGTCTAATAGCATATGTATAAGTATTCACGAGGTGGCTTGTCACTTCTTGCCTCCCTTCTTGCCGCCCTTCTTGGTGTCTTGGACTGGCGCTGGCGCTCCCTTGGCAGGTGCCGCTTGCTTCTGTGGTGGCGCTTGGGCGGCGGCAGTGGCCTTCTTCTCTGGCTGGGTCTTTTGC
>JAASFI010000207.1:0-43808 GCA_023333705.1 Globisporangium viniferum
AAAAGCATTTCAATTCAGTTGCAAATTTAACCTCAAGCCCTCAAGTCGTTCTTCCTCCCTCCAAGTCGGGAGATCGCTTCCTCTGGCACAAGCGTGTGTGCCGTGTTTTGGGGACTGTCGTGGTACAGCGCCCCATTACAGTGACGCTGTCGAGGACGCAGAACTGTGTGTACGTTGGCCGTTGCCGCAAACAACAAGGGAGAAGAAAGCAAGTCAGTAGACTATCATAATGTAGATGCAACCGTAAGTCAAGATTCCAACGTTTAACAGAGGTAGTAGGCCAACAGTTGGATTTTCAACATTCTCAGATGCTTTATTCGAGTTTGCCCTAAAATAGGATCAAAGACATCCCTACATTAGGTTCTGCATCTGACTGCAAGAATGAAAGCTGGTGCTTTGTACTTTATACTTGGAGATATCAATGCTATATCTAGCCTTTTTAAAATCGATATTGCTGTTTACACTGCGCACTTGAGTAATGTATGCTTATGTCGAAACTGTTATTGAAAGTATTACAATAACCTTTGTATCTAAAATAAAGAGGTAGTGTTGGATTTGTTTGTGCTGGTTTTCTCATCTCATCGTCAGTTCAAGCAGCGTCGTGAAAGCATCAAAAGCTCGCTCGTAGTAATAAAGCCGCAGCTCTCACGCCCAGGAGGAAGCCAGCCATCTTCGCACGAAGCCCCCAAGATGCCAGCCTATCACTCGACGCTCAACGAGCTACAGACGCAGGAGGTCTGCGGCTGCGCGCTGCTGCCGATCAAGACCCGCTCGCGCGGCCCGGCGCCGCCCGCTCCCGACGGCCAGGACGACATCGTGGACGAGATCATCCAGCTCTTCCGCGCGAACGTCATGTTCACGAACTTTGAGATCAAGGGCAACGCCGACCGCGTGCTCATCTACGGCACGCTCTTCGTGCACCTGTGCCTCAAGAAACTCGACAAGTGCACGACCAAGGCGGATGGTAATGCGAGAGAGACTTTCTTTCTTTGTGTGATGGTGTGTGTGTGTCGTTGAAGAGAGGAAGAGGGAGTTGTATTCACTAATGCCTGTTGTTTGTGGGGATTTCTTTATGCGATAACCAGCGACTCGAGTGCTGCAGCAGACCGCGGTGGACGCGTTCGCAATCCCGGGCGACGCGACGTTCCCCCTCGGTGGCCTCGTGCGCGCGCCAACGAGCGCGAACGAAGCAGGTACGATTACGACACGAATATGTGATATTCAACAAGCCAGGGGGTAATATTTCACTAACGCATGTGCCTCGTTATGACTCTGATGTTGATTGATTGATTGATCGATCCAATTAGAAACGATCCGCGCATATTTCAAGCAGCTCCGTGAAGCGATCGCCATGCGCCTCCCCGACGAAGTGTTTGCCGACGGCACGCGAAGCAAGTGGTGGATGTTCTTCGCCAAGCGAAAGTTCATGAACAAGGAGCTCACCCGCTAAGCAAACATGATTCAAGAAAGCCTCATACCAGCAGCATCACCATTGACAGCAGCACACACGACAGACACTACACAAGCCAACACCATCATCATCACCATACACCAAAGAAGCAACAACTGTACTAAGCGCATGCATGTGCATGGACACTGGGGGTTGTTTTTGAGCGAATACACAACATGCGCGCGCATTTTAACAGAAATACAAGTGCAGCCATAATAAACGATCTCTTCAACGCCCACTCATTACATCCGGCATTATTGATATTGATTCCTTTTTGTGTGTGTGTTTTTCGTGCCTCTTTTTTCCTAACAACTCGACCGATCATAAAGCGCCAGAAAAAAACACTCCATCCATCGTCCGCCCACAGCTTTCTTTACGCAAAGTTGGCCGCCGTCATGGAGAACTCCTGGTCCATGCGGATGTAATTTGCGAGCCACGCGTTCGACGGCGCCACCTGCTCCAGCTGCGCGAGGTACTGCGTGTACGGCTTGTTCAAGTGCGCGCTCACGGTCACCAGGTTGATCAGCGTGTCCTCGTTCGCGACGTCCTTCTGCAGCGCTTCCGCGAGCAGGCGCTCAGCCTCGATGAAGTTCTTGAGCGCCATGAACGCGACCGCCGCGCCGTTCAGCAGCAACGGCGTCGCACCGAAGCGGTCCGAGAGCTCCTGGAAGTGCAGCGTGGCTTCGTCCGCCTTGTCGCCGCCGCGGAGCGTCAAGCACCACGCCTGCGCGAGCTGGGTGAGCGTCGAGTCTTCCTCGATCTTGCGCATTTCCTGGACCTGCTTCTGCGCCAAGTCGATGCGGTCCATCTGCAAGTAGAGGTGGACGATATATAACATGTGCTCGAGCGAGCCGCCCTTTGTGAGCGCCGAGAGCGCGTCCGAGTACTTGGCCGCGCGCGAGAAGATCATGCCGGCGACGAGCAGCAGGTGCGGGTTCTCGCCGCTGGTCGGGTCCGCGAGCCACTCCTTGAGCGTGAGCTCGATCATCTCGGCGTCGCCGCTACCGTTCAGGAACGTCGCGAGAAGCTTGACCGCGCTCAGCGCGATCGGCGTGTTGCCCGAGTCCGGGATGCTCTGCAGCACCTGCTGGTAGTTGCCAAGCCCCAGGTGCGCGCGGAAGACGTACACGTCGCGCTCGTGGCGCAGCGAGTCGCGCACGTGCGTGAGCATGGCGCCCTCGCTGATCGCGTTCTGGTAGTTGCCCACCCAGAGCTGGTTCTTGAGCGTGAAGAGGTCATCTGGTTCCGCCATCTCTGCCTGTTAGACTTGCTTTGGATTTGCTTTTTTTGCTTCGTGTCTGTCTGTGGGAAGGATTTTTGTTCATGAGGGGGGACTGAGAGAGACAGTGGAGTCTCGATAAAGTACGATGCTTCAAGTGAGAAAGAGAACAGGGCATACCCTTTTATGTGCGAAGGGGAGTGCGCTTAAGTACGAGTCAACTTGAAGTGAAAAATATGAACACTTGAAGATCATGATGGTGTGTGTGGTGACTTTGGCATTTGCGCACGTACGTGTTCGCTCCACTTCTGTGAAGGGGTCCCCAGTGCGGGAGCTTAGGCGAGAGTGTTCTATTGGAAGCACACAGTGAATACTGCGCTCTAGGTGCCACGCTGGTGTTGCAAGAGCCCACCCAAGCACAACACAAGCACAACAACTGCGAATTGTCGAAAGAAATTCTGAAGGTGATGAGGAAAATGGTCGTTTTCAGTTGTCTTCAAGTACTGGTGGCGGCTGGAATATTTAGTGTCAAGCAAAGCTCACAGCAACTTCGAAATCCGTTTCTTTCTGTCGTTTTAATATATTTTTTCGGCGTGTTCTCTCGCTCTTCTCGTGACCGGATCTCACAAAAAATCCCAAGCCATCATGATCATCAGCAGTCGCGCCGTGAGCTTCGAAATTGAGCGTCTTTCGGGACGCAAGCCACGCGTGACGAGTGAGTGAGTGAGTGCACTCGCACATACTTCCTTCATTCATTCGCGAACCCGACGCCTCAAGGATGTATCCCATCCAGACGGCTGGCTCCCCATTGCGTAAGGTCCAACAGCCATGGGCCAATCCATCTCGCTCCCACACAAGCTGCAGCAGCCGGGCCGCAAAACCGAGCGCATTCGCCTCCATGACCACGACCATCGCCTTCGCCAGAGCGGGAGCTTTGTGCGCCGCAGCAGCATGGGCGGGCGACTGCGGAGCTACGGCGTGACCCTGTACCAGGCGCCATCCCCGACCACCAGCACAGAAGCGCAAGGCCCCACGAGCAGCGAGGATCTGGCCGCGAGCGCGCCGAGTCCGGTGATGAACGACATGATCAGCGTTGGAGGGAGACGAACGAAGCAGCGGTGGCCGATCGAGGTCAAGACCAGCAGCAGTATGATCACGACGATCACGACGTTGACGACGACGACCACGGAGCGCAGCTTTGCGGCCGTGACGCCAACGCAATCCACACGGACGCCTCGACGTTTAGGTTCATCATCAACAGCAGCAGCTGTTCAACCCTCCCCAGTACCAGCCGTGAGCTTACAGTCATCCAGCTTTAGCGACACGATTGTACCTGGGTCTTCCAAGGCCAGGATCGCCAACGACCGCATTGGACTGAGCCTCACTGCTTCAGCTTTCAATAGTAGCACTTCCCCAGCTTTGGTGTGCAGTGGTGGAAACGGATTGCGAGCTGCGACGCCCGTGCGCTCGCGACTGCCGAACCTGCGTCTGGGTGAACTGGAGCAGATCTTCGCGGCGATTGTGACGAGCGACGACAGCAGCGCTCGAGTCAAGTTGGCGCTCGGCTTGTGAGATTTGCGAGGGTGAAAGTGCTGTTGTTTATATAGTATAGTGGGTATGTGGGAGTACAAGAACAAGAGGGCATGAATGAAGTCAAGCAAGAGTGAGTGAGCTAAATGAAAACAAAGCACAGATGTGATTGCCAAAATAAGGTATTCATCCTCTCTTTTTTAGCAAATTAGGTGGGAAAAAGGGCACTTCTTTTGCCAAATTGGGACGCAGCAACACAAATTGGTTGGACCTTTCCGGTTCAATACCAGAGCTAGAGCCAAAGTGAGAAAAGGAAAGAAGCAGCAAGTAGCAGCCGCAGAGGAAGAGGAAGAGAGAGAGAGAGAGAGAGAGAGAGAGAGAGAGCGATGGCGTCGGACGAAGACTGGGAAGACGGAGAGATCCTGGAGGAAGGAGAAGAGGTGGAGGACGTCCCGCCACCACAGCCGCAGGTGCAGCGGGAGGATGAGCCCATAACGCAGGCAGTCCCAGCGCCAGTAGCAGCAGCAGTGGAAGCGCAGAAGAGCACGCCGATCCTGTCCGGCCCGCCGCCCGAGCATCTCCACCGCCATGCTTCTGCTGCTGGCAATGGTGTCGCCTCTAATGCACAAGCACATACGCGCCCGCTACCAGCATCCGGTGGACTGCTGCCTCGCCCTTCGCCGCCGCCTGTATCCTATGGAGGAGGCATTCTGGGGTCCGCGTCAGTGCAGAACGACGATCGGTATCCGCGAAAGCGGCTGCACTCGACCATGCAGGAGCAGCATTCTTCTTCGTCTGTACACAGCGGACAACAGCAGTATCCTCCGTCACAGTCGCGAGCGAATGGACCACGTCCTCCTCCTTCATATCAGCAGAGCTACGCGAATGGGAATGCAGGAGGACCATCTGCAGGACCAACAATTGCACCAAGCAGTGGTGGCGGTCGACGTGGTCATGACTACGAGGTGTACGAAGAAAACCTGATCGTCAAGTACCCGCGCCAGGTCGTGCAGAGCAACGTGCTGCTGAACTTTGCGCACTGGATGGCGCACTCGCGCACGCGGATGCGTCTCGACGTGGAGGACCTCCAGGACCTCATCCTGCAGGTTGTACGTAGCGGTAACACCGGCAGTAGCGACAGTGAAGACGGTGCCAGCGAACAAGACAGCAAGCCAGCGCGCAGCCTCAGCGTTAGTCCGTTTCTGATGGAGTCTCTGTTCCCCAACAAGAGTTTGCCAACGAAAGTGTGTCTCGTGCTCCTAGGCAACGTGCACCCGTCGGTGCTGCAGCGGTATCGCGCGACACTGCCGTTCTTTGACACGTGCTCGAGCGTGCCCTGCATGCTCTCGAAAAGCGACGAGGTCAAGCGCGTCGAGACGCCGCTGCCCGAGCTGCTCTACAAGTTCCCGAGACCACCGGTGGACACCAAGTACGTACTTCTTAATTCTTGTTGTAGCTATTGTTTGGCTGTGTTGGTGTGTGATAAGTTAGGCTAGCTGACTGGCTGACTGATTTGTGTGTGTTTTGTATCATAGGAACATGCCAGTTGAAGAGCTCTTCTACGGCCATGAGCTCACGTTCATGATGCGCCACTCGTTCGGATACATGGACGAAGTGATCATCCTGCCGTCGGGCACTTTTGTGCGCAAGAGTCAGCCGCTGGGTGGCACGTGGCAGCTGGACGGCGATTTGCTGCATCTGAAATGGAGACAGCAAGTCAAGACCGCACCTGTCGCTGCTACTAGTGCTGCTGATGTTGTGGATGAAGAGGAGGAAGCGTTCACGCTCGATGTGCTCGTGAGCGAGGACGAGTCGATGCACTACTTCAACACAGACCCGATTGTGGACAAAACCTACGCGCGCAAGACTCCAGAGCACCTGGGAAGCAACAAGCGACGTGGTGGCGATGCGGTAGAGCGCTCGATCCGCTTGTCGCTGGTCAAGGCTGTCATTGTGGACGTTCCTCGTAATTCGGATGGATCTATCGTTCTTCCTGGAGCGCAGAAACAGACTATCGATGGCGAACACCAACAGACAGAGAATGGTGGGACTTCGGATGTCACGGCAGACGCATCAAAAGCAGTGAGCGGTGGTGACGATGACGATGTTTCGAAGCAGTACGATATCGAATACTACGTGCTGTCCGAGCAGGAGCTGATCCAACACGATTACCCGGTCGCTGTGGAGGACGAGCAGAAGCTGCTCGAGATCGCAACGAACGGGTGCACTCGAGATCGCTTTGAGCAGACCCGACCGCGTCCAGAAGAGGACACAGACGCAGCTATAGATGGTACCCGAGCCAGCAGAAAAGTGGCGATGTACGCGTTGGATTGCGAAATGTGCGAGACGGACATCGGCTCGGAGTTGACGCGCATCACGGTGGTCGACGAGCAGAGCAAGATCGTGTACGACCAGCTGGTGAAGCCGCAGAGCACGATCATCAACTACCTGACCGAGTTCAGCGGCATCACGCCCGAGATGCTGCAAAATGAAAAGTGCATTCTAGCGGACGTGCAGAAAGTGCTGCTTGAGAAGTTCCTGTTTGAAGACACGATTCTGGTCGGCCACTCGCTCACGAGCGACCTGCGTGCGCTGCGCATTGTGCATTTGAAGATTGCAGACAGTTCGATTCTGTACCCGCACCAGCGAGGGTTTCCGTTCCGCACGTCGCTCAAGTACCTGACAAAGACATATCTGAAGAAAGACATTCAGGTGCAGGAGCAAAAGGGTCACGACTCGGCGGAAGATGCGATCTCTGCGATGGAGCTGGTGCTCTTAAAACTGCGTCATGGCCCGTCGTTTGGCATTCCCGCGACCGAGTTCCCCGTTGGTGTGTTTGACTCTTTTGCCCACAAAATGGACGAAAGTGGAAAGAAAATGGCGCTGCTGCGACTTTCATGTGAGCACGAGCACGCCGCCGGCAAGTCAGCTGCTTCAGTGGCTCCAGAGAAACAAGACAAGCCGTGGCAATTGTACGCGAGTGGAGATCTGAGCTCCCACGCCAGAAGTCCCTACGTTCACGCGAAGAAGTTCCAGAGTAAGAACTCGGATGGAGTTGCTGCTAGTACCAAGACTCCGATCTCGAAAGTCGACGAGTGTCTGGACTGGGAATCGCTGAAAGAGAGCGTTGAAGACTCGATCAAGAGCAATGAGGACGACATTTGCTGGCTGGAGATTGACGGTCCCAGCGACCACATTGTCACAAGCGATTTCTTGTTTCGACACGAAGAGTGGATGAAGAAGCAGCAGACGCATTGCGAGGCTCTCAACGCTTTCCTGCAGGATGTTCGCGAGAATGTGCTATCGGAGGGCACGTTGCTGGTCACGGTGCCGCAGGGCGACCTCACGATGCTGCGCTACCTGAAAGGACTGCGCACGCGCTCCAAGTGGCGCGACGCGGCGCCGAATGCGCAGTGGACCGACAACATGCAAGCCGCCGTCACGGACGCGTTCAGAGGCACAATGGACAGCTGCGTGTTCTTAACCCAAAAGTAAAGGAAACAAACAGACCAGCAGGCCAGCAGAATAGCAATTAATGCAAGCCAAATGGTGGCATGATGTACATTCCTTTCTCCCCTCACCTTCGTGTTGGTTCTTCTTCTCCTGTTCTTAATCCGAGTCTTCGTCGACTGTTCGTCTCTTCTTCGTGCTGCGGATGACCATTTCTTCCTCCTCCTCTTCTTCCTGCTCTTCCTCTGCATCGTCGTTCTCACTCTCCGACTTCTCAGCCTCGCGCGCGCGGTTGCGACGGTACTCGTCAAAGCCCGCGCCGTGGTACGACGACGGCGCCGGAGGGCGACGCTGCACATTCGTGGCAGGCTTTTTCTGCGCAGCAGCAGGCTTGCGCGCGCCACCGCGTCCACCGAATTGCTCCTTGATCGCGCCGACGTTCTCGTCGTCGTCGTATTCGACGCCGTCATAGCCTTCCTCCAGGAACGACGCGTCCATGCGCGCCGAGCGCTCGCGGTCAAACTCGTACCCTTGACGCGCTTTCTTGCGGTTCTGCAGACGCAGGCGGTCGTCCGTGATCTTCACGCGCTGCTCCTGCTCGCGGTAGCCGTCGAGCTCCGAGATGTACTGCTTGATCTTCTGCACGCCCTTGTTGTGCTTGGCGCGCATCGACATCGTCAGGCTCTTGTGCGACTTGCTCGACGTTGTCATCGGACGGATCGTGAACTTCTCGTGAAGACGCGCGTGGCACTCCAGCACGGTCTCCTGGCCCGTGGTGTCGGGCTCGTCGTCAAACTCGGGCTTGTCGCTCGACATCTCGTTCACAAACAGGAACGAGTTCGCGATCTTCTGGCGCGTCAGGTTGAGCGCCTCCTTGCCGACAAACATGGTCAGCGAGCCGTCTTCCCACTGCACCAGCTTCGTGTTGGACTCGCGCAGCGGGCGGCCGGTGTCTGGATCGATCTTCACGTGACCGTTCACATCACGCTGGTAGCTACACATCATAAACCAAATACACAATAACAGTGTTCAGGTGAGCAGCTCTCGCAATTGGACACGCTCCAATGCAAACAGACAGCACAGCTTCGAATTCGACTTTTGACTAGAAGACGCACCGCCAGCGCACGTAGTTGCGGTAGAGCGTCTCGTCCGACGGGTTGCGCATCTCCTCCTCGATCGACCGCTTCGCGTACGCCTCCGGCACGAGGCGCAGGATGTTGGGCATCTTGGTGATGAAGTAGGACGCCGACTTGGGCGCCTTGGGCGTCTTCGGGATCCAGATCTCGTTCGAGTGCGAGCCGCCGTGGTTCGCCGCGTCCTCCGAGAACATGTCGTTCATCGTGCTGCGGTTCTCTTCGCGCACGGGGGACTCCTTGACGCCACTGCGCGCATAAATTCAAATACGTGTCATAGAGTCAGCTCTATACCACACACATGGTCATGTACTGTTTAGCAAAGCACACGAAGCAAAGACAACAAGCACGTACGAAGCCTTGAACTCTTCCTCCTCCGAGTCGTAGTCCGAACCAAAGAGGTCCTCCATCTCCTTCTCCTTGCGGTCGTCGTCTCCTCCGTCGTCCGAGCCCTTCTCCGCCTTGACCACCTTGCTGTCGCCGTCATCACCACCAGCGTCTTCATCTCCCTCGTCGTCTTCGTCGTCGCTGAAGAGCTTCGAGTGGTCACTGGCCTTGACGGCGGGCTCGCTCTTCGGCTCGGCCTTGGCGGTAGCACTGCTCTCAGACGCCTTCGTGGACGTCGCGCCAAAGTCGAACTCATCTTCGCTGCTGCTGCTGCTGCCGCCGGACTGCGCTTCCGGGGACGACATGGCGGCTTCTGGCTGCTGGATGCTGCTGCTGCTGCTACAGAGATAGAGAGAGAGAGAGCGCGCTCGCGTGCGGAGAGCTCGTACTTTGCTTTAACAGTCCAACCGATCGCTTTTGTGCAAGCTTACCCCCTCAAAAAAATGGGAGCACATTATTTCCTCCTTTAAGTGCGTTTTCAGATAAAAATTTTTGGAGGAAACAAATATTTCCTCTTTAAAGAGACTTCACTTATTCCTCTATGTTGTAATAAATCTCTTATAAATTATTAGAGGTTCAATACAAAATCCAAGTTCAGTCGGATATAGGAGCAAGATTGCATAAGTTTGCTAAGCAGTTTTATAAAATCTCTTCTTCATATATCCGACTTCACTTGGATTCTGTATTGAACCTGCAATAACTTATAGAAGATTTATCACAACTTAGAGGATTGCCGAAATGACAGAAAGTGACAGTGAAGTTGAAGACCTGAAGTGATCTGAAGTGACAGAAATTGAAGAGGAAGACCGAGGCTTGAGCGAGGGCTTTTGGGGCTTTGGGGGCTTTGCGGAGCTGATCACTCACTCGCAAGTTGGCAAACCAACATGTTCTCCAAGCATGTTGTCCAAGCAGCCTGCTTGAAGGAAACGGATCGTGAGATCGAGAAATCAGAGGTCGAAATCTTCTCGTTTTACAAGCTCGTTTTACCAGATTTTTTCAGCTATGGTTTCCTTCCTCTAGCCGACTCAAGGCTTCGAGCAGCGCGTACTGAAGCGTAGTGTACACATACAACGAGACAACGTTGCGGACGACCTTGGAGCGATCCTGGCTCAGAGGATCCCATCCGATCTCCGATCCTCGCGCTGGTAGGTCTCGAATTTCTCCAGTCTTCGCGCAGTTCTCGTCATTCGCTGCTAGCTCCTCGCCGCTTTCCGTTTGTTTATCTGCAGTGAGGGCAGGTTCGTCCAACACGCTTACCAGGTCAATCGTGCTTTGATCGTCAAATTGTCTTGGAGGGCTGCTGCTGCTTGGATCATCCTCGCTGTGGATAGGAGACCCAGTATAGTGTTTATCCTCGCCAGAGCTCTTTCCAAAACCGTAGCTCCCTGACACCCAGTCGACCGATTGGCTTTGGCTTCCTGACAAATTTGTTTCGCGGAGTTCCTCGTCTGGGAATATGGAAGCGTACACCTCCGATAGACCGTCTTCGAGGTCCTCGAGGCCACCGTCGCACTGAGCAATGAGTTCAAACAAGTAATCTTCACTCATGCTCCGCTGACGACCCATCACCATACTTCGCAGTGTCTTCATGGTGCTGGTGCTTGACGTCCCTGCGATCACGTTGCTCGAGCTTCTTTCGTCTGGATTTCTCGCACTCCCAAGCCATAAAGGCTCTGCCGGGCTCCAATGAGATACACGATCCTCCCAAGAAGGGGTTGCGCGAGAGAACGAATTCAGCTTCTCAATGTTCGACGGGCTGATGCCTTCTCCAACGTATTCTACGAAACTCGCTTCGCTCAACGCCAGCACACGCAATGGTTCGCAAACACGTGTAGGTGGTTGGCAGCTATTTGCAACCTCATTGAAATCTCTGTCCAACGAAGCCCCTCCAAGTGCATCCTGGTCAATACCATTAGTGGCCAAAACGATCAGTTCCAAGGCCAACTCCGACGCAAATCTATCGTTCGCACACACCGCTGCGTCAGCTTCACTTTCAGCTTCAGCTTCAGCTTCGGGAACAGGAGCAGCAGTGACACTGACAGGAGAAACCTCCAGCTCAGCCTCGGCCTCCGCACTCGATTCAACAGCAGCCACTGCAACCACAACAGCCACGACAGCGGCAGCGACAGCGGCGCTCGTCTCCACCTCCCCCACCGCAACACTCAGCGCGGCAGGCACCTCAGTGGACACCTTCTCGTCGTCGACCTCGTTCACCTCGTTCATCTCGGCGGCGGCACACGCCGGCATCGTTCGTTGTGGGTCTGATTTTGCTTTGTCGTCGCAGATTAATGTAGAAAATTGACCAGCTTGCAGCTGGGCTGAAGTGAAGTCCTCGATTGCTGCCTGAATCACATTCTCGACGTTGCTGGACATGATACTAGACAGACTGACACCAAGAATCGCTTCGTTCGTGTTTGATTGAACCATTTGAGGCTTTTGAGCGGATGTCTTGGGATTCAAAGTATCTTCGTCTTCGCCCGCTAATGCTGGAATGATGGTCGCAAACTCCTCTGCCTCTACTGGAGCATTGTCGTCGCAGGATGACTCATGAGCAACTTCAGCATCCGCTTCATCCAAAAATGGCGACCCGGGTGCTAGTGCTTCATCTCCAGGATCTTGAGAGAAGCATACATCGAAAGTTTCATCATCCAAGTCTGTAGACTCATCAGCAACTTCAGCAGGAAGAGCTGAGTCGGTTGGGTCGTTGGCACAGGGGTCGTCCGCACTCTTTTGAACGTCCACCGACTCAGGCTCAGATATACCTGCCATCACTTCTGCTAAGGCTTCGACCATCGCCAATAAATCGTCCATAACGGCCTCAACGTCGCGTGCCATTGACATCGCCAGCTCACGCTCTGCGATAGTCTTCTTGCGAGCACGCATACCGCGAAATACACGATTGATCGTTGTGGCCGCTGAGGTCGTTTTCTTCAATACATTCTCATTGATACGGCGTCGAATGTGGGACTGTATTGCTATCGCGGACGCTCGCTGGTTCGCGATCAACGCCCTTGCTAGAAAGCCGCGCATAACTGCTTGAATCAGGACTGCTTTCGCCCGTTTGACTGCAAAATCCTTCTGTGTATTCTTCCCCCGCCATGCGCTCTGTATCTGTATAGACGACTGAAACTGGTTCGCACACCACACTCGAACCAGCGACCCTCGCCACAACGCTTGAATCTGCTTGGCTCCTTCAAGCGTCTGGTTGAACTTTGACCGCTCATGGTGCATGCGCACTATGCTCTGTATACGAACGGATGCCGCTTGTTGCTGCTGCTGCTGAGCACGATGGTTGGCAAGCGCTGATCGCCATAATTTCTGCGCAACACACAAACATCGATGAGATGATTCAGTGACACTCTAACTTGCAAAACTGTTGTTCCACCAAAGCCAAACCTGTATTCGCGATGCCGCTTTCTTTCTTGCAACAAACATGCGCGCCTCTGCGATGACGTGCTCTTTGTGCGGATTGTACTTGGATCCAAGCGCATGCGCGTATCCATCTTCTGGCATTGCCACCACGTATGACGTTCGGGTGGCACCTGGTGATAGCGGTCTTCCGATCAGACCAGTCGGCATCTCTGGTGTGGTCATCGGACGCTTTGCAGATCTCTTACGAGGGGATTCACGGAGTCCGATGGCAGCAGTTTCTGTACTCTGAGATGGCGGATGCTGAGGACTGATTCGCTGCTGCAATGGCTGTACTTCGGCTACACTTCGCTGGATTCTCTCGACACGCGGACTCCTCTTGTCTGCAATCTGATCTCCAACAAATTTTGGTGATTTTGGTGGCAGTGGCTTCTGGAGCGTGACATCGTCAGTGCCCATGAACGACGGCAGTGGACTCGAACGGGTTACAGCGGGCTTCGTCTCGCTCGACGAGTCACCCTTAAACAAAAAACTCTGACGCATAACTTTGTACGTATCCAGGATTCGCATGACAACGGGATGGGTCTGCGGGAAGCAGTTCACGCCAACTTCCATTGCGCTCGCGAGCGCGTCTCGACATTGAGCAGGCATGTGTAAATTCGCCCACTCGATCGCCATGTTGTGCAACGTCGCCGCTTTCAAGATGTTGAACGTCTCCAAAGCGGTTTGCTCGTCTTCACGCCCATAAGAAGCGCCGCTGCGCGAAGTTGCTGCACTCTTTGCAGGCTGCTGGGCGTCAGAGAGATTGAGACACTCGGTGTACATCAATCCCGCATTGCTCGGATCATTCAGCAATCCGTGGAGGCAGGCTTTTAGGAAATACGAGATTGGCAGCCGGTCGCGCACTGGTAGCTTCTCGTTGATACGGACAGCCTTCTCAGCAGCCTGGAGCGCTGCCTGGTACTTCTTCTGCTTCTTGTAGTGATTTGCGATGTTCTGGTAGACTGCGGCGCGCTGGACGTGCTTCTTACAATAGTGCAGCCCGTCTCGAGTAGTGAGCTCCTCGGCTTTCTTTAACAGCTGTTTGTGTCATTCAGACGCATGAAGAATGAATAGGCGCAGTACTTGCGAGTAAGCAACAACCATCTTGATTATCCAGGCTAGCAACGTAGCAGAGAACGTACCAGGAATGGTGTGTTATCTACTTGCCCATCGGACTTCCGGGCTCCGAGCATACAGAGCGCGACGAGCTGGACGCATCGGATCTCGTAGTCGACGCGCAGCCACTTGATCTCCTCGACTGTCACATCTTGCGACTCGGATCGCTTTTGAATGCATCGATTCTGCCAGAGTTCAACCATATACAGTAAGAGCCAATAAGCACAGAAGCACACCAGCACATTATCAAGAAGCCAAATCACATACACAAAACCAGATAGAGATCGTACCAGCATCTTACTGGACTGTTCGTAAGTGTGCACTGCGTCCATGAATCGCCCGTTCTTCTCCAAATTGACCGACAACGTGTCCGTTCGCTTGATTTTTGCGAGCACGTCTTGGCCGAACCGCGAGGTCTGAACGTATACCAATAGCGCAACTCAATCAGCTCATGCACAAACAACAGTGAGAGATCCACCTCAACAGCACCTACCGCGATGTACGAGTAATGAATGCCATCGAGCAGTGGAGGATGAACGATCTGCTGGTCTCCTGCACGATACATACCAACCCAGACATTCGATGAGCTGAGCTACACACACTTGCCATTTCATACGCAAACTGTCCTCCTTACCTTCGTCAGGCGCGAGCCAAATGCAGCGCAGCTTCTTCTTGTCGCGCAGGTCCAGCGTCCTGCGTTCAACCAGTAGACAAACAACATATCACAACGCATTTCGTTTCTATCAGTATACGAATGCAGATATTGACGCCACGCCGTTCGATCTCTCCAAATGCTCCATATGGCTACTGACCTTCTCGTTTGCCCATTCGCCTGGTTGAACGAGCTGAAGAGCGGCTTGGGCGATGCGGGAGCCACAGACACGCCACTTGAGCGTGGCGGCGCGCGCGGTGTCATGCTCCGGTCTTCCGGGAGAACGTCCGGCAAGTACGACGACGACGACGCCGCCGCTGCTGTTCCAGAGCCACCACCACCATCGCTCTGCACACTTGGCTTTGCGTTCACTCGACGCCGCATGTTGCTGTAATTCGCTTTGGGTCTACCTGCACGCAGTCAGACTGGCAGCAAAAGCAACACGAGCCATGCATGATTGAGACATACATATAAAGAGAGAGAGAGAGAGAGAGAGAAGACAGGATACGCATGCAGCATACACACACATAGAGCGCGACTGCTTGGCTTCTTCTTCACGTACTGCCAATGGATGTGTGATCGATCGATCGATCGTTTCTGGTCGGTCGATGTGTATGTAAGTAGATCAAGCCACACTGTCCGGGAAGTATGTGTGCGCGGCAGATGATGCACGCGGGTGGCGATCGTTTCTCTTTGTGCGCTGCCTGTTTATTGGAGCTGCTTGCCCTCGCAGAGGCAGGCGCTCACTCACTGGATGCAGCAACTCATAGGGGCGCCGACGTGGCATTTGTGCTTGTGGCCGCCGACCCCATGTCGAGGCGAAGGATCGCGGTGGTGGTAACGCATCTGGTAACTGCTTTCCCTTGGCGCCATTATTCAAAAGTAGCAATAGTAATAACGATATTGTTACAAACGATAAAGTAGTAATTAATAGAGCAAGGTGCGAAGTCAAAAATGGCATACTACTATTAGTAAAGTTATTGTACTGAGCCACCCAGACCCTGATTGGTGAGTAATAGCACTACTCACCAATCTACTATTTCACTTCAGTGTAGTATGGGTATCCCTGTCGCCAAAGCATTCATTGCTCGCGAAAGTCATACACTTTCAAGATTCACGCCTCGTTCTCTTTGTGTTTGTTTTATATTCGCAAGGTGGCAGAAGCGCTTCTTTCGCGCTTCGTCCCACCTTGGTTTGCTGCTGCTTGTGCGCCTATTCAGTCTTATATACTACCACCCCTCTCCTCCTATCTTCTGGTCGACATGCACACGAATACCCCGCTTCAGTCTAGGTACTCTCTCTCTAGAGTAGCACAGTCCTAACCACCCAATGGGATGCTCATCGCCTGCTTCAGCTCCGTGCCCGCGTACTTGATCATCACAGTGGTCGCCTTGGTGATCTTTGGCGCGCTCGCGAGCGCCTTGGTGTTCACAGACGTCGCGTGCATGGCCTTCGCCTTGTCGGTCAGCCCGAGATCCAACTCCGAGACCGCGTCGCTCACTTTCCCAGAGAAAGTCCGCGCCTCCTCAGCAAACGCGGCACTCTGCTCCGCGAGCTCCGGCACAGAGGTCGCAGCGGTCTGGACGTTCTCAAGCAGCTCCACCAGCGCATCGCGCAGCTGCTGCGCTGGCTTGGAAAGGTTGTTGAGCTTGCGGAGATCGAGTTCCTGTTCGCCGCACATGACGACAATCGCGCCGTTCTCGTCAGTGTCCGCACTGAGTGGACCCAGCTCCTGCACCTTGGCGAGCTCCTTGACAAAGATCACCACGCCTTCCTTGAGTCCATTGACACCCGCAGCGAGCGCCAATTGCTTGCGCAGTGAGAAGATCGCGATGTTGACGTCGCGAATGAACGCGTCCTGGTTGCCCTTTTGCTCGATGAAGAGGCGGCCGCGCTTCTCGACGAACTGCGTCGGCGCCAAATTGGTCGGCTGCTCGACCGCCGAGTTGAGGTTGCTGATCGTGTGGTCCGCGCGCTCGTACGCGTCGCGCAGCGCCTGGTTGTCGTTGACCGCGGCTTCGACTTCCGCTTGCGTGAACACGTACTCGTTGTCCTTGTCGTCGAACTTCCAGAAGTCTAGGTCCACGCGGCCGCTGGGGGTGACCGTCAGACGCACTTGCGCTTCGCCCTGGATCGCGGCGGCAGCGGCCTGCAGGTTCTCCTCGCTCTGTGCAATGCTGTTGTGGATCTCGACCATCTTGTTCATCGGCTCAGCGGCCTGCTGGAAGAACGCGTCAAAGTCGGCGATCTTGGTCTCGCGCATCTCGACCTCGTCGAGCTCCTTGTCGGCAGGGTCACGCGGCGTGTTAACGCTCTTGCCAACGGCAGCACCAGCACAGACGTTGCCCATAGTCGATGAGAGATAGGTTGGTGATTTGTAGGGACGGACCTAGAAGGGCGAGACGAGCTTGGTTGGGCTCGTGGGGGCTGAAAGGAGGCTGGAGGCTTCTTGGGGAGAAGGTCGCAAATTGCGGAATGAAGGAACTGGAGCTGACTGAGTGCGGCGCCAAGAGCTCAGCGAGCAAGAGCGAGCGAGCGAGCGAGAGAGAGAGAGAGAGAGAGAGAGAGAGGTCTGGAGAGACACAGAGAGACAGAGAGAGCGGAAAGAAACCCAATCTCCCTGGGAAATGACGCACGCGGGGGCCATTTTGCGTTCGTTCGTTACTCTGTTCCTCTGGATCAGCTTTCTTTCTCTCTTCTTGCCTGCTGTTTCAACAACCTTCACTCATTCATTTTCCGCGACAATGTGTCGAGTTTAATGTACAGCAATGCCACCACGGTATTTTGTCGGGATAATATATGTGCGTGAACCCAGCGCTCAGGGGTTGTAATGAGTCACACTACCGTATTGTGTTCAGTCAAGTAAATATGAGAGCCTGAAGCAAATGAATGGGTACACTTTATCCACCAACCAACCATCCCAAAACCGTTGGGTTGCTTGACAATTGAACGATGTTGTTTATCTTGGTTTTTTCTAAGAACCAGTGAGTCTGAGTGTTGGTGGTTTTCGCGTGTGGGACTCGCCAGGCCAAGCAAGCAAGTCAAGACTTGGACGAGCAAGACGAGCGAGCGTGGAGTCAGTGATCCCGTTCGGCGAATCGGAGTGCGCGCCGTCTCTTTTTGAGGCAAACGAACTGGCCTCCAGTCGTTTCTTCATTCACGTGAGCTGTTGGTGATTTTGAGAGATCATCAAACGTACGTGTGGAGCCAGTTTGTTCGGTGGCACTCTTTGCGAAAGGCGCCAAAGACAAAGGAGCCAAGAGGCTCCGAGGAGCTGCTGGAAGGATAATAAGCGATGTATTCGATTTTCTTTCCATGGAAGAGGAAGTGGTGACCTGAAGCGAGAGTACAGTACATGACGACGTGGCAGCACTGGAATTTCCACTTTCAGAACCTCTCTATTTTGTCAACAGATCGCCATCTGGTCTCATTCTTTCCCTCAAAATGATTTCCATCCCGAATGACGTGGCGGCGGTGGTGCCCGTCCTCGCCAGATGGTTCCTTTGAGGCTCACATAGCATTTCAGAGTCGCACATGCCTCCTTTCCTCTCTTTTCCTTCTGGACTGGGTCGTCACAGACCTGCTGCTCGAGCCCCTTTCTCTGTCTGTGGAGTTAGTTCCCTCTGTTTCTTCACTGCAACAGCAACCAGGAACCACGTCCTCCTCGCTTCAAGTGACGGTGTCCTCGCGAGTAGCAGAGCTGACTGCTTGAGTCGGGCTCGTCTTCGGTGTATGAAACTGAGCCTCCCTGGCCTGGTAGCACTGTGCTTTCAAGGTCCGCTCAAGGCGCCTTCACCAACCAACTGAATTGATGCACTGGAAGTGTCGAATACCCCTGGGAAGTCTTCCTCGATGTTCGCGCGTAGGCTCTCAGGTATGAACATTCTCTTGATTTCTGAAGATAGGAACTTGGAAGTTGACGGCGTTATCCTGATAATAGCACTCGTGACGACGGCGACCTGCTGCTCAGTCGATGAGGCGAGCCCGGAGTCGTGGGAGGAGTCTCGGGTGTAGATGAGGACGAAGAGGATGCTAGCACCAGCTCTCGCCTCCGTAAAGAGGGTGAGCGGATCCGGAGACCCCGCGCGCTGCCATTCCGTGGTTGCTTCCCGTCCACTCGCGCGCTTTTCTGGGCCGACGAAGCCCGCGACTTGCGCTTTTTCGGAGTCGAGAGCGCTTCTGCGAGAAGCCGGCGGTGCAGGATACCCTGGTTGATACAGAGTTTCACTACCACTTTCTGTTATAGACGTAGGAAAGAGGTCAGTGAGTGGTATTGTCAGTGCGAGAGTTCAGATCATTGCTCTCATGACATACATGGATGCGCAGGTACATCTGCTCTTCTCTCCACTTGGCACTCTTGAATTCGAGCTTCGCGCGCGTCTTGCGATGTTCATAGAGCGATCGCAGCGAGCTCATCGCTGCTGCGGGCCGCGTGCGACTCGGTAGTGTGAACTGCAGCGGCTCGCCTGCGAGTCTCCGTCGCTCGGACTTCTGCTCAAAGCGGAGGATGCAGACGCGCTCGCGGGCCTGGATGCCGCGGATCAGGCTCTGGATCTGAAGCACAGCCTGCAACTGGATCTTTGCAACGACTCGGTGGATCCGGTTGCGCAGCCGGAAGCCCCTGAAGACGCTCTACGTGGAAGGCGAACCGAAAGGATATCATTAGGGAATTCAACCCGCCGATCATGGTCTAAGGCATTGCCATTGTGGGGATATGCGACTTACTTGGACTCGAACGATAGCTTTGAGACGCGCTTCGTCGTAGTGTCGTGCTATCAGGTGCACATACCCGAAGCGCGCAAGAAAGCGCTTGACACAAGCCTGCCCGCAAGTTGTACAATTCCAAGTTAGTTGGTCAGATCTGAGCACCAAGGTCCTTTAGGGTCAAGACAAAGCTAGGGCAGAAAGTCACCTGAATGAGCGTCGCTGCGCTGTAGATCCGCTCTTTGCGCGTTCGCACGTCGTGCTTCTTGCCTGCTCGTTCGTGGACGTCCTTCCTCCATGGAGAGACTGGCTGAGAGCCTGGGTTCTCTGCTGTGCCTGTAGACTCCTCTGTTTTCTTCAGGGTCTCGCGTATATCAGAGAGCTGCTCATACGATCCACAGATGTACGAGTGTTAGTAAATCATTACAAACCTCCTATTAGAGTATGATGAAAATGGCTTACGTCAAGACGGATCGCTCGCAGGCTGTTGAGCTGCTGGCGGATCTGGTACGCGACGATGCGCGGACGGCCACGGTACCCTCGATAGCACGCCTGGATCTTGGTCGCCGCCCAACTCTCCAGCAGATTCTTCTCTGCGCGCTCCTTGTGCAGTTGCGCCATGAATTTGTCGCGTTCCTAGACAAGTTTCCCACCAAGGACACAGACACATGAGAGCATTAGGATCGGCATCGTTGTAATGAGCTTGCGTTGAAATGACAATCCGTACCTGGATCAGTTCCTGGTTCAATCGGTTCACGGGGATCGGCAGCGACGGCAGACTGCGTCGAAATGCAGGGAGCTGGGCCTGGTACTTGCCCTTTTGCTGGTTGCGGACCTTCTTGGGGTTACACGGCTGGTCGTACACGTGCGTGGAGTGCAGATCCTGGTTCCGACTGCCCCCAAGCTGCTTCTTCCTCTCTACAAACTTGCTGGGGTCATTGCTATTGTTGTTGTTGCCATTGTTGTTGATCGAGAGCAGGAAATGCTGCCTTCGCTTCAGGTTGAACGGGCAGGAGGTCACGACCGTCGATACGACGTTCGAGTGCGTGAGCTGCGTCGTGTGCAGGTACGTGGTGGACTTGCCGTCAAAGCCCGAGAAGCAGCGCACCTGGAGCATTCTCTGCAGCGACGTCTCGAGTGGATCGCAGTCCTCCTTGGCCTCAGCGTCGAATTGGTGGTCTTGAGGACCAGATTCACGACCCGTCATAGCTCTGACGCCGTCTTCTTCTTGCGCACCAGTAGCACTCGCCTTCGGCGTCGAGGCTCGTGGAGAATCTACGCGACTGTCCATTCCTTCAGACGTTAGTGTACACGTCGCCTCATTCTCGTTATCTCGCTCAGCGAAACTCGCGAAGATGTCGCCGTCCTGCGGAGGCTCCACCATCGCCGCTATCATCATCAATCTGCGCTTTCGCTCCAATTCCAAGTCAATAGTCGAAAGCAACAAGAGGGTCGTGGCGTGTGAGCTATCAAGAATGGAGATAACCGTTTTCAGCCCTGAAACGCTCTTTAGAGACGCGGGTTCGCTCCAAAAGTCACACGCAACATTGGATCCGCCCCTTTGGCGCCACGATGGACTTTGCTGCATGGCTCGGCCAATTTGCATACAATAGAGACCCACAGACAGGAGACAATGCCGGCGTCTGCGTGAGAGCGTGTGAAGAGGGACGTTGTAGTAGAACTGCTATTCACGATGCCAGGCGAGCAGCAGCAGCTAGCCGACGGTCCACGGATCATCCTGGAGAAGGACGAGTGGCTGCGATTTCAGGTGAACATCATTCCTGGTTCCATCAGCTTATTCTGGTGAGACGCTCACGTGTTTATGTGCGTATGTGTTGCTGAATTGCTGCCAACATAGGAGCAAGTGCGCCACGAGCGGATCGTGACGGTGAACCAGCCGATGGGGCTCACGCCGTGTCTGTACTTCGGCACGCGGCGTTGCACGTACAGCGACGTCGTGTCGATCGTCACGACCGTCAAGCCGATCCCGAGACTCAGCACTCAGCACCAGAGCAATGGCAGCAACGATAGCAGTAGCCACCCGAGTACCAATGGACAGAGTTCAACTCCACACAGCAAGCCGCCCAGCGGACCTACGAGCTCCGCGGTGGTCGCGTGGGCCGAGAAAGCCCTGGCGTCCTCAAAGGATTCATCGCCCCATTCGCGCGAGCCCGAGCGGCCATTCATTTACAGCGTGAGCGAGGCCTTCGCATACACCAACGCGCCGCTCGAGGGCGACCGCGACCGCAAGCGCCGCATGAACGACAAGCAGGCGCTCGCGCTGACCACGGAGAAGGCGTTCTTCATGTCGAGACTGCAGGAAAAGCGCCGCGAGCGCTTCCAAAGAGAGCACCGAGCGGCGCTGGTCGTACAGCGCACCTACCGCGGGTACTTGCTGCGGAAAAAGTTCCGCGAGATGAAAACCAAGCTCCAGATCCGCAAGCGCATCCGCGTGAACCTCGTCAAAGTCACCAAAGGGACGGCGATCATCACGGGCGAGAAAGACCGGCGCGCACGGGTGTTGGCGGCCCACAGCGAGGCTGCGAGCACGATCCAGTTCCAGTTTCGACGGTACTGTGCGCGGAAATGCGCCGCGAAAGAGCGCGCGATTCGCCATTCTGAGCAGCTGAATGGCCACGTCAAACGGATTCAACGCGCATGGGGCGCCTGCAGGGCAATCTCCTGCACTCGCAAGCTCAGGACGCGACTGATAGAACAACGGCAGCGAGCGCTCGTGGTTCTCACGACTCGACTCTTTCAGGGCTACCAGGCTCGCCAGAGGGTCCGGAGGATCCGCCAACACCAGCGATTGGTAGCAGCACAGCGGATACAGTGGGCGTTCCACCGGATCCACGCAGAGAAAGCGCGCTTTCTGCAGCACCGGCGGCGACGAGAGGATCAAAGCCACAAAGCAGCGATCCAGATCCAGAAGCTTGCTCGAGGGTACGTGTACCGAGCGCGAGTGATGCGACTACGCATCCAGGAAGAGCTCTCGATCCGAATAGCGTGCGTGCTTGCCATCCAGCGAGTAGTGCGAGGCTTCCTGGGGCGGCAGTACATGCGCTACCAGCGCGTTTTCCACTCCCATGAGCGCGCGTGGCGCTGTGCGATTCACATCACGCGGATCGTGCGAGGCTTCCTCGCTAGACGAGCTGTACAGATTGAGAAATTGCTCCAGGAGACCGATCTGCTGATCCAGACGCGTCGGGGTAACATCTCGACCGTGATTGATTTGTTAGATGGCTACGGCGCTGTAGACGACCAGCTAGCGGATATAACAACGATGAATCTTGCAACGAAGAACAACATCGTCCACTTGGCAGCAAAGCACGACCATTTCGAGATCATCACGCACGTCGTGCCCAAGCTCCTGTCAAGCAGCACGCCCGGGATGCTCTACGCGCTCAACAGCAAGGGGGAATTCCCACTGGAGCTCGCGATCACCCACCGCCACGAGAAGATCGCGGCGTACTTGCTCGCGACCACGTCTTCTCTGTTTGAAGAGTTCTTGTCCACATCTCAGACTCACACGAGAATCCACAGACAGTCCGGACGTGAGCGCTCGCTGCTGCTTGAAGCTGCTCGGCATGGCATGGGCTCGATCGTTTCCAAGCTCCTGCTGCTGTTCCCACACATTTTCACTGGCAAAGAGGTCGACTCATGGACGAAGCGCACGGTTCTGCACGAAGCGCTGCGCTTTGGCCAAATGGAATACGAAAACCCAAGAGAGGCGAGCGATCGTCAGGAGCAGATCCTCGCGACCGTGGCGACGATCCTCACCAAGATGCCGCAGGTCAAGATGAATGAGCAGGACTTTGTCGGCTTCACCGCGTTGCACATCGCTGCGCAGATGGGCAATCTGCCGGTGGTGAGGTTGCTGCTCGAGTATGGCGCAGACGTCACGATCGCCGATGCCCACGGCCGGACAGCGTGGCGCATCGCGTTGCTCCAGGGCCACGAGTCGTGTTTCCTCGAGATCCGGCGCAAGTGGCTCGACAGTGTCTCTTCGTCTTCATCTTCGAGCAACATCAACAGCTCCTTGCTGATCGCACAGGGAAGCTCGCAGGAGTTGGGAGACCAAGGCGGGTCGAGCAAGGCGCTCGTGAACTCAGCGATGCGTACGGCCAAGCGTGCTCAGCAATTGCACCCGCAGCTTGAAATGGAGCTCGTGAGCGCGTGCAAAGCAGCCAATATCGAGAAAACCCGGTTCCTGATTGAAGAGTTTGGGGTGTCGATTAATTCAACCGACAAAGCTGACGGTGGGGACTCGCTCCTGATGCTGGCGTGCCAATCAGCAAACGTTGGCATGATCAAGTACTTGATACAGCAAGAATCTGACGATAGTGACGAAGACGGAGAGCTCCTGGATGTTCACTACGTGAACAACGCTGGGAAGAGCGCGCTCGAGTACGCGATGAGCAACTTGACGATCTTCAACTTGCTCATCTCCCAGTGCAGAGCAGCGAATCCGAGCCACCCGTTCGGCGCAAAGCGGCGAAGCGCACCACACGAAGCGGTCCGACGAGGCTTCCACATCCGCACCTGGCTCAACCAGCCAGCAGTGCTACTGCCAGGAATGCTTGTGAACATGACCGACGACGACTGTCGGAGCCCGCTCCATGATGCAGCAGCATGTGGACACGTGCTGCCTGCGAAGGCACTGATCAGCATTGGTGTAAAAGTGGACCAGCAGAGTGAAGCAGATCTGAGGACGCCATTGCACGATGCGTGTCGAGCGGGCAATGCGCTCATTGTCCAGAGGATGCTCCAACAAAAGTACACTTCAGCATCAGAAGCTGTTGACAAGCAGGATGCTGACGGCCGAACGCCGTTCTTCGATGCTGCCATCTCTGGGAAAGTCGACTGCATCCAGCTTTTACTGAACGCCAAAGCTGGAGCTAGAGCCAACAGTGCGGTTCACCAGCAAATTTTGATGGACCAAGTCGACGCCCACGGGTGCGGGTTGCTTCACGAAGCCATGGGGAACCAGAACAACACTGGAGAACAAGGAGATGACGATGACGGGAACGCGATGATCGAGTTTTTGCTTTCCAAGCTGCCAGCTGACAGTCTCCACCACCAGTTTCCTCCAAAGATGATGTCTCCGCTCCACGTTGCGAGCATCGCTGGGAACGTGTTTGCAGTCGAGAAGGTCCTTCAACGGGCAAGTGAAAGCAGCAAAGTAGAGTTGGAAAATTGTCTGAGAGGGAGATTACGGGATTCCAATGGGGAACTGCCGATCCACCTCGCTGCAAAGTATGGGAAGCTGGCGGTGATCGACAAATTTGTGGCGCTCGGCTTTGATATCAATGAGGTTGACGCTGTAACTGGAAATTCGCTGCTGCACTTTGCTGTCCAGTGTGCGGTAGACTGCTCTCCGAACCGGCAGTTGATTGCCCCTACGATCGCACTTGTAGAAACTCTGATCCAACGTGGAAACTCGGTAGCAGCGTTCAACAGCAGCGGGTTTCAGCCACTGCACCTCGCTATAGCAGCTAGTCCAACCAGTGGAAGCGAGCATGCCACATTGGAAATCGTCCAGGTACTCGTGAAGCACAATGCGTCGATTGACGCTCTTTCAAGGGCAACAGCACCCGCGACACCGATCCAACTGGCAATAGAGCACGGTAAGGCGACCTGAGTTTGGACTGTGAGGAGTCTGTATCAACGCTTGTTTGGACTCATGATTTTTTTCCGTTTTGCCGCTTGTTATGGAAAGGAAATACTGAGGTTGCTCAGTTTCTGGAAAAGATCCTGGACGACGGAAGCGCGTCGTCGTGAACTGAGAGTAGCAATTTCTATCCAACGCGCTATGAGCTCGGCCAAGTCTTTGCGAGAGAATGCGGATCTGCTTGATTGCTCCCCGGTGGACACTCGAACAGACTCGTTGCAATTGGAGCTAAAGTGCACCAGCCTACCGCGCCTCCGTGTTCAGCAGATCACTTTGAATGTCGGTCTGGCAAGAAAGAATCAGAGACAAGAGTATCGAGATATGAAATGTCAGCTTCATTACGAAGCTCAAACAGACATCACCAGGTGACTCGCACCACGCGGTGCAAACTTATAAACACCCCCTGGCAAGATCCGGGAAGTTCGCTGCCACAGTTCTTGTCCTTTCAACTTGATTTATTGCCATTGTGTCCCCCCCTCCCTTCACTTGTCGAGTAGTAATCTTTTGAGAATGACATCGACAAACTCTGGCGCGCGTAGCTGCGCGAGTTGGAGCACTGGGAATGACAACGCGACTGGAGAAGGGTACAGGGTGCAGTCAATCACGGAACGTTGGATTTGGTCACCAGTGCTGCTGGTACTGTTTGTCCACGATGCTGACCGGTGCGTCGAGCAAAACGGTGTCGAACCAGCGTAAATCATCTGCACCCCTCCTGATTTCGTCCACTCTGGTAGCTCTTGGATGCTGGTGAGCTGGAGCAGCAAGTAGTAGCAAACCACAGTGATACTGCTGCTTCTGGTGGTGTTGTTCCCTGAGACCAGACTCGTGGGGAGCTCTTGGATCGGGTTTCCGCTCAGCATCAGTACTCCGTACAAGTGATTGATAAACGGGCTCGATAGCACTTCCATAATTCCATTGCTCGCCAACTGAAGCCGCACAGCGTTGAGCTTTATGAGCGAGTCTGGGATCTGAGCCAGGCGGGAGCCTTCGATCGTCACTCGCTCGATCTGTTGGGGCCATTTCTCATGCAGATCCGATGGAAGGGATGCCAAATCGGTCACACTGAACTCGATATCAGTCACTAGGAACATGGGTGACTGCAGCCCCAACGGTAACTCTGTGATCCCAGTGACGAGGACCAGTCGAAGAGAAGCAAAGCGCGGATGGGAGCTGGAGCTCAGTGTCGCGTTTTTGTCCCATTTGCGAATCTTGCTATTGAAAACCTCGAGAGTTCGCAGGCTCGACAGGGATTGGATCTCCGCGGGCATCTCGAGCTGGGGGCAGTTGGAGATGATCAGCGCCACAACTTGGCGTATCCGGACATTCTTCAGCTCCGCGCCGATTTCAGACGCAGATCCGTTGGCCCCCATGCCGAGGCAGTTGATTTCCAGCGCCAGACACGACAAAGTGAACTGGAACCAAGGGTGAACCTCGACTTGGCAGGTAACACCACCGCCAAGATTGCGCGGCTGTACGAATGGCGATTGCGTCAAGGAGTTGATACAAATACCTAAAATGACGACTCCAAAGCCAACAAACAGGAATCGACGCTTTGGCTTTCGAGAAGAACTTACAGCGACAGCCGCAGCAGCTACATCTCGAGATCTCACAGTGATAACCTGTGCGGCTCTCAGCGCGCCGATATCGTCACTCGGAGTGGCCGGGCCGTTGGTGAGGGCATGAGGCGGTCTGTGTGGCCTCGCAGTAGAGTCGGCACACTGAACTCGTTCTTTCAAAGTCTCCATCCCGATCGTGATCATGAGCACGTTCAGACGCGAAGAGACAAACTCGATCCACGTGTTGGTGAGCAGTTGCTGCAGCTGCGCGAGAAAGTTGCTGCTCCACGCGATGTCGTGCCACTGCTGGTTGCTTTGCGCGTTCTTGAACCGGAGGTATCCAATGAACGGCGCGACGATCGTGAAGGAGCAGCCCAACAAAATGCCAATGAGAAGTCGAAAGTAGCGCCGTCGGTGCACGTCATGGTGCCACAGGTGTTGAATGAGTGGCGTCGACCAGCAGTTGAGCGCCAGAGATACTTCGACGTACACGTACAGAGTCCTGGATGAAACGTTGTTGCCCATGATGTACATTGTGTACGACTGTGACGCGATCTCGATCGCTTCGCGGGTATCACGCACGGCATCGAAATGGTCGCTCTCCATGCCAAACACGCTCGACCAGGATCGACACAGCCACCGCACTTGACGACTCAGGCATCGCTTCCATCGAAGTTGGATCATCACAGACGCAGTCATCGTACTCTCGGACTTTGATTTCGGCGGTGGGAAGAAGACGAGCCTGCGCAGCTTGATTGACCAAAACAGAGCCCGCAGCGTCAACAAACCATGGATTGTTGACACAAGCGTGCTGGCGACCAACACACACGCCAACACGCGCGTCTGGAAGAAATTCCCAAGCCGGAAAATCCGCAGAACCTTGTTGATATCATTCCCATAGTCAGCGATGTTCCAATACTCGGACACCTCGTAGCCGTACGCGACGGCGTGTACTACGTGAAGGAATATAATGAGCCCCCACACGCAGCGATACGACGACAGCGTCAGCGACAGAATGAGCGCTCCGCCTTTGATTACCGCGACGCTGCCTCTCCTGCCTCTCCTGACTCTGGCCACAGGAGTTGGACGAACTGTTCCGTTAGCACCGAGCGAGACCATGTGACCAGCTGGGGCTCGTTTTGTCTGCAAGACAGCAAGAGACGTTGAGTAGACAAGTTCTTGGGCACAACTTGGCGAATGACCAAACGCCCAGCTCAATTTCAGCAGTTCTTTTCACGACCGGAGTTTGCTGGGTGCTCCTCTCTCTATTTATGGAGCGCAGATAAACTCAGACACATCCACCTAGTCGCAGATCTCAGGATAACTTTGGTCTTCAAAAGAGACCAAAGTTTTGCGCGCGAGCTCACACGTTTCTTGGCGCAAAAGCGTTTCGCTGATCGGTTAGCTGGTTGAGTGAGACGTCAGTGAATTCATTCTCTCCATTCAGTTAATGAATTGCATTTAAGGTCTTCAAGGGTCTTCAAGGTGCACGCAGCTGAGCTTGTAACGGAAGGGGGAACCCTATCGCGATCACATACGAGAACAGGGTGCAGTCAATACTAGCGCTTGGTATCGATGGAGACTGAGACTGAGAAGCATTTCCCTCAGAGAGTGGGTTTTGCATACAGAACGGAGTCGATCCAGTCAATATACTCTCAGTACCCGACAGCACCCACTCTGGAATTTCTCTGATTCCCGTCGCTTGAATCAACAGCTTTGTGCATCGAAAGGTGTCGAATTCCGTTGCTTCACCTCCACCGCTACTGCTTGCATTCCTGCTTGTGTCAGCGAGGACGATGACGGGAATGTTGCAATCGGGTAGCCGCTCAGCATCAGTACAGCTTCTCAAACTCTTGGATCATCGGTGGCATCTCCAATCACAGACAGTGCGAGATGATCAGAGCATGCAGGTGGCTCGTGTTTACGTTCTTCAATTCCGCTTCCAGTTCATTCGCGGATCCGTCAACACCCAGACGATAGCAATTAATCTCGAGTGCGAGGCACGAGTACGTTTGCAGCCGTGGTCGCACTTCAACATGGCAAATCGCGCGCGACGGGACTCAACGAACGACGACCGAATCGAGGAGCTGACGTGCATTCCGCAGATCACCGTTCCGCAGATGTAGAAGAGCACTTGACGACGCGTACTTGGTTTTGTTGCAGGTATCTCGGTTTGCCTGGTTTCACTTTGTAAGGTGATCGCGGGACCAAATGGTACGACAGTACAAGACCGAGCGTGTGCGTCTTGAATTACGATACGCGGCACCATCGAAGCAACCGCCGGGTGCTGAACTCGGGCTTTCAAAGTCTCCATCGCGATTGTCATTGTGAGCAGGTTCAGTCGGCTCATGATCATGTCGGACCACGAGTTGATGATCATGTGCAGCAGCTGGCTCAGGTTGTTGACAGTCCACTCAATGTTGTACCACTTTGCCAGCTTATTGTCATTGATGTACGTATCATACTCTAACGCACGCATCCTGATCGTGAAGCAGCACGCGAGCCAAATGCCGACCAAGAGCCGAAAGTACCGCGCTTTGCTCTCGTCGCGGTGAGACCAGACGAGGTCGATCAGCGGCGTGGACCAGCAGTTCAGCGTCAGCGCGACCGCTCCAAACGACGTCAACACACGCGACGACATCGCTTTGCTTGTGAAATACACCATGTACGTTTGCGCGCCGATCTCCACGAGCTCTCGCACGTCACGTATGTCGCCAAAGTGTCTGCTTTCCAAGCCAAAGACGCCCAGCCACGCTGAGTGGATTCTTTGCAGTGATGGGACGATCACGCCGGAAATCTGCCGTGTGCTCCACGACTTCAAAATGCGCGATTCTTGGTACGAAGAGGAATGCAAGCGATGGAACGCCAATTTGCGCTGCCGAAACGACCAGAAGAGCGCTCGTGCCATCGAAAGACCATGCCAAACGCACGCAAACCCACTTGTGAAGACTATTGCCGCTGAGACCGGGGTGTTGAACGTGTGATCCAGTCGATACACCTGCAGATTTCGGTTGAGCGAGCTGTCGTGCACGAGCGTATTGAAGAACACATAGGCTTCGTCCCCAAATGCAGCGGCGTGGAGTGCATGCAGCACGACGAGGACGATCCAGAGATTGCGGTACGAAGCTGGTTTCAACGAAATGAGGATGCGCTTCTTTCGTCCAGTTTGTTCGGATCCATTTGTTTGCATGCTTTCAACGTTCGCTTCTGACCGCCCGAGCGCACGTTCCACGTGTGTTTCTGTTGTTTACAGCAACTCACGTTTAGTTGGCTAAGTGCAGTGGTTCTTGTCTTTCACACACTCCAAAAGCTCACCCGAGCGAGGTCCGTGGGGAGTCATTTGACGCGCGGGCTGCATCTATTTCCACCTGCACTTTCTTGTCTCTTCCTATATATGGCTGTGAACAACAAAGTTGATCATTTCGCTCCACGCACCTTCCGAACTGTATATACTGCGCGCACCTTGCTTTTCGCGCAAACACCATCGCTTCAAGTCGACGCACATTCTGCCGTCACACTTTTCCGTTCACATCTGGGGATCTGGACTTGGATCTCAACGCATGGTGGTCACGGAGACCTGCTTTCCTGGGACGCATTCATCGACTTTTCACGAGGACACACGTCGCAGCTAATCAACAAAAATGCATTTACCATTTATACCTGCCACGTGACAAGCCACACCCTTCATTGCTGCTTGTGTACGTGGTCGGTTGCTACTTTGAATATAATAGAAAGAGAGAAGACAAGCAGGGAAAAGGGCGGAGCCAACATACCTTCAGACACTGTCGAATACTTCAGACAAAAGTCCCACCGGAGAGAGAGATGGACCGCAAGCCTATTACTGATCGGATTGCCGTCGCTGCAATCGGCGCAGCGTGGTCTCAGCGTCAGCTGCACCATCTCCTCGACCAGCATACATCTCACCATGATCGTTTCCGTTGTTCTCAGGGAGATCAATGTGCTCTGCACCGTTGCCATGGCGATCCACGGGCTGTCCGTGCCACAAGTTCGACCAGAGCGTCGACACGTTCCATCGGAGCTCTTCATCGATATCTTCAATCGCTTGCGCGATCTCGCCCATGTCGCCTCCACGATCCGCCGCCTCTTGCTGCTGGCGCCGGGTTTCAAAACTGCCGCTTAGAATGCGCTCAATCGTGCGCTCTGGTGATCGCGTGTGCATCAAATCGTCGCGGATCGACTCGGCAGAGTACTGAGGGAACACTTCCCACACTTGCTGCACCATCTCAGGCGTAACGACAAATCCACCACCGCCACCACCAGCGCCGTTCGCACCATCTCGATGACGAACGATTTCGAACGAAAAGTTGGGAAATGGCACCCAACGAGAAAGAAACTCGGCTGTCGAAATACACAAAGACAAATTAGAGAGATTCAACCACTATGGTAACAAGAACAACCACATAAAAGACTCACTGCTAAAGCGGATCACTTCCTCCGTTTCCGGGTCAGCGGCGAGCGCAACTTCAGCCGCACGAGCTCCTTCGACAAGCTCTTCCTGTTCGTGCAGCAGCCCGTCACCACGCAGCAAATCGTCCTCACCAGCAGCCGGTGCAGCTTGGTCAGGCAAACCTTGCGTCGAAAGTGGCGGTGCATCCGGCTTGTCCGAGTGCACATGCTTGCGGCAGATCGGGCAACGCAGAGTCGAGTTCGTCTGCGTGGGTGTGGCTGCATTGCCAGTGTCGATCCCGAGTCCATTCGCCACGCGGTTCACGCCGCCGTCCATACCGTTGTTGAAAGCATCCCCGACTGACGCCTTCTGCAGACACTGGCGGAGACAAAAGCGGTGGAACAAGTGACCGCAGTGTAATTTCTTCGCCTGTACGTCCATGGGCTTGAGACAGATCACGCACACGTCGTCCGAGACCGCGTCCAGCTCTGCTTTCGTCGCATCTGGGAACAGCTGGTCGAGGTCCATCACCACTTGGTGGTACATCTTGACTTTCTTCAAGTTCTCCAAGAGCTGCACAGTCGCGTTCTTCACGTTGATGATCAAGATGAAGTCCAGAAAGCTCACGCGGAACTGGTCGACGCTGATGATGTAGAGGTAGTAGAACACGAGCTGCACCAGGTAGCACCCACTGAGCGTCGTCTGCAGCACGAGCAGGTAGAACTCGCCCTTCTCCGAGCCAAACTCGACGCTGTTGCCCACGTCAAATACGTGAAATGCCACTTTCGTGCCCAGCTGTAGGGTCTTGATCAGCAGCAGAGACGCTTCAAACCACGCGAAGTGCACGACCAAAGTTGAGAAGACGCTCACAAGCGAACAGATAGTCGCCATGAGGAAGTCCAGCGCGATCACAATGCCCAATGCGAGCGCGAGGCGGTGCAAGTCCTTCATCTGGGTCATCGGCCGCGTCAAGAGCTACCAGCACACACACATTTTCATCATAATGAGATCATTAGCACTGGGAACTGAAATTAAGAAAAGAACCACAGTCTACTTACGTGTTCGAAGCGCGCGCTGCAGAGCGAGAGGATCCCACGCAGGAACGCGACGGTCGAGAGCCAAATGAGCAGCAGCCCCACTTTGGTCTTCTGGCCCGAGCCCATCGTGCTCGCGAGCAGCAGACAGCGCATGAGGATGAAGTGGATCATCGTCTCTTTCGTTTGCTGCAGGATGCAAAATAGATAGAGAAACACCATTGCTAGTATCGTATCATGCGAGGTTTAAAACACGTTGGACCCAAATCGCCAACTCGCTTACCTGGATCTCAACGGGTCGGATCACTCCAAAGCACGCGTGCGCCACTGCCAGAAACAAGTGGTACATCAGCACGGAATAGAAATGCATCACGATCTACACACATAACGACATCAACATTAGCACCATGAGCGAGCGCTACGAGCATACAACGCCGCTAACATAATAGACAATGGACTCACCGCTGCACTCACACGAGAGCGCATGAGCTCTGTCACAAACACCGCGGCTGTCATAACATTGTTGACGCCACCGAATACCGCGTCCGCATCCCCACTGCCACCGCTAACGCCACTGTTCTCCACTGCAAGAGACGCCGCCCCATCCGTCGTCGCTGCCACTGCTGCGTCCGTGGCGTTCGCTGCCTGCTCGAGCAAGAGCTGCTGCCAGTCGGCGGGCGAGAGCTGCAGCAGCCGCTGGTACGTGGACGCGACCGCGATGGCCGTCGCCAGCACGGACAGCAGCAAGTAGCGCTTGCCCGTCACGAGCGACGACACGAGCTGCATCTGCTCGCCCGCGCGCGCGCCGCGGGGACGTCCGCCCGGCGCTGCTGCTGGGTGGTGCAGGTGCGGAGGCAGGGGCATGTGCATCTCCATGGCGAGCGGGTAGAGAGAGAGAGAGTGATGGAGGCGGTTGCCCTTGTTCCTTGCGCTTGTTGTGCTGGTGCTTCTTCGCTGTTGTTCTTTCTCTGCTTTTGTTTCTTGGGAAAATTCCAAAGGTCTCAAAATGAATATATTTCACTAAAGGTGACTCATGGTGTAAATTATACATTGGAGACAGGGTAAAGTACAATCGTCTAGTGACACAGTCTCATTTGTTAAAATAGCACGCATTCACTTTATTATAGCACAATGTTACAGTGATATACTTCCACACAACATAGTACTGCAAAAGCGACTCTCAGGAGCTTCCAGTGCCAAAAAAGTGAGATGATTCGTTCTATTTTTGAAGTTTGGCACCTCTTCAACTCCAAGAGACTGTGTCACTAGACGATTGTACTTTACCCTGTCTCCAATGTATAATTTACACCATGAGTCATCTTTTGCTGAAATATATTCATTTTGAGTCACCTTTGGAATTTTCCCTTGTTTCTTTTTATGTATGGGAGCGTAAACAGGGGCACATTTTCCCACACGCACAGGCAGCCTAATATTGATAATAACAATGAAGCACAGTCTAGTGCGGGATTTGCTGTTTGAAAGCGCATATCAGTTGGTGTGGATATATGTGAGGTTTTTGTACAGGAAGATGAGCGAGATTTTTCTGCAAAAATGAAGTTTTTTATGAAACAAGCAGGAAATATAAATGTTTTTTCAAATTTTGAGTAGAATGTAAGCAATATAAATGTATGTTTCCGATTCCGAGCGAAATATTTGAAATGAATTTATTTTACCACACAAACTCTGTTCATCAATGTGTAAAGCTTCGTTTATGTTCATTTCACTCCTTTTTAGTATGGATTGTGGCTTGAAGGTATCGACAGATTGTTGACAACTGCTTCAGAATTTTAAAATTCCACACAATGTGTTGAGACGCTTCATATAGCAATCTTGCTACAGAAGGCTTTCAACATATTGTTGAGCGGTTTTAGCTGAGCGATAATCGGCTTCAACGGGATATACTAAACATCAGAGTTCCAGTTTGCAATGCATTGCATTGTATTGCACAATATATACAATGCGGCGAAAGTGAAGCATGCATTGAAGAAGGCTGCAAAAAAAAAACAGGCACAAGGAGCAACAAGATGGAGGAGATGGAGGAGATCTACTTCCGCATGCACGCGCAGCTTCTGCACTGGTTCCAGCGCCTGCTCTCGGCGAAGGTGAAGACACTCACACACACGCGCGTGTGTGTACTCTCTCTCTTTTGTGTATAGCCTGTGGCAGTCTCTGCACTCGTGCTCACCGTCTCTTACGTCTCATTACATGCAACGACAGAGCCGCCTGCGCCTCGAAATGCTCTTCTTCGTGGTCGCGTCGCACCTGCTGGTGCTCTGTTGCCTGCTGCACGTGAGCTTCGTGAGCGGAAGCCACAGCGACTGCCTCGCGCAGTACTTCCCAGAGCCACTCGCCACGCAGTTCAGTCGCTATAACAGCAGCGGCAGTGAGTTCCTTGCAGATAACCCGCGCTTGGTGCTACGCATTCAGGTTCCTATCCCAATGTATCATCCAGTATCTGAGGCCCATGTTATTGCAAGGTGACTAACCCCAGTGCTGGTGGCGATTGCGTAGATCCTTCCTGACGACGTGGCGTGGCTCACAGAGCAGCAGCAAGAGCAAGAGCAGGAGATCCAGTACCGCGACACGAAGAGCTCGTTCGTGTATGCGGCGCAGAAGGCGCTGCTGTCGCTCATTGAGCTCCAGGACATCTCAATGACAGACACAACAAGTCAACAACAGCAACAGCGCAGATCGCGTCGCGACGGCGTGCGCGTGGACACGCTCTTCATCCCGCGCTCCAGTGAGTGCTTTGCGCTCAAGTGGATCGGCAGCGACAACGCGCTCTGCAGTCTCTTTCTCGACTATGTGCTCGGCTACGACACGATTCTGATGAACCACGTGGTGCGCAAGTTCGGCGCAAAAGGGTTTTTCTACCGCGAGTCGGTCAAGATCGCGTCGGACCTGCACTACGGCGGTGTGTTCAACCCCGAGGACGCAGCCAAGAGTGTGAGTTACTTTGATCTCTGGCTCCTCGTGATGTGCGGTGTGATTGTTTTTTAGCCTTCGACTTCTTGTGTGTACCTACCTAGTGGCTGCTGTTTGTCGCGCTCAAGTTCAAAGTGATCCACACGATCCTGTTCCTCTTCTTCATCATCACGGCGCTCGTCGCGTTCGTGCTCATGGAGACCCAGAAGCGCATGATCACGTTCACAGGTGCGTTTCAACTAAGGACTTGTCTCGTGCTACTTCAGTGAGTCCCCAAGGCTAACAAATGACCCTTTCCGGACTTCCAACCACCAGCGCTCTTCCAGAACCGCTCGCAGCTACAGATTCCATTCGCGAACCTCGTGCTCGCGTACTTTGCGCAGTCGCTCATGTTTGTGCCCGTCCTGGTACGTTGTGAGAGTTCCAACGTATCCACTTTGGGTGGTCACTTCACAATATGATGTCTTACTGAACCTGACATTGCTTTCTTAGGTCGGGATGCTCTTCTTCCTCTTTGAGCTTTACAAGGACCACCTGCTCGCGTTCGCCATCATGACGATCATGTGGGTCGGCGAGAGTTTCTCCGTCATCAGTGTGCGCTCGCGACTCGCGCAGGTGTACTTCCCGCCGCTCTTCTTCTGCCTCTTCACGTTCTTCCACCTCTACTTCTTCTCGTTCCCGTTCGGGTTCTCGTACGTGGCGCTCTCGACCATGTCCGTGCTGCTGGTGCTGCTCATGCTCTTCTTCTGGAACAACTTTGAGATCCCAGCGCTCAACCGCGGCCAGATTTCGACGCTCACACCACGGGAACCGTTCTTGCTTTCGTTCTAAGCTATCAAGAAAAAAAAGGTAAGACGAGGTAAGCTTGTTCATAGTGATCAATAGTGTATTTTATTTTTATTTATTGCGCTAGGTTAGTAGTTAGTTTGGTTGGGTCTCTTCAATGCTTTAGTATACCGGAGTGCCTCCTCCAAATGTGCACACACGGTCCATTTCCAGCTCGATCATGTCCAGGGTGACCAGCTCCGTGTCAAAGATCGCAAACAGGTTGACGGTCTCGTAGTAGTTGGCGACGATCCAGAGGCGCTGACCGGTGCTGGGGATGAAGTGCGACTCGGCGTCTTGATGCACCAGCCGGTTTGCAAGGAGCGATTCTGGTCCACGTTGCTGCATTTTCGGAGTGGTGAACAAGGTTTTACCTGGAGGTGGGAAGATGTGCGCGTCTTCTGAGGAGATGTCTGCACCAGTGTCCGAGCTTTTCTCATGTAGAAACAGCGTGTTTGGGTCCTCGACGTCCAGCTTCACGGGCGAGATCCAAGTCGGCAGGTCGGGATCACAACCATGGCTGCCGGGTTTTGCGATGGGGTCCTTTGGCGAGTGGTACGTTTGCTGAAAAGCTGTGATTCGATCAACAAACAGCGAGAAGATGGCTGTGTATGACGATTTCATTGTTGCAGTACTCTGGTGGTCGTCGGTGTCAAGATGGTCGAGGCAGCTTTCCTGGAAGCTCTCGCCAATGACCACATCTCGCAATCGATCGTGCACGACGAAATACCTCAGAAATAATGGTTGCCTTGACTGTTTGATCCCGCCAATTGCAGCGGCTTGGGCAAGGATTGACTCGGATGCTTCGAGCCTCATTTTCTTCATGCCGTCGTGGTGCTCAGCCAGCTTTGATGATGCCAACTGCGAAAATTGCTGGAATGATTGCAGATTCAGATTCTGTAGAAGCTCGTGACTGATGGGGTTCTCTACGTTGCTTCCAGTTTCGAGATCCTTTTGTATCAAGTACACGAGCTGGAGCTGATAGAAAAGCATGACGATACCAGGAAGGTATGGTATACTGCAAGTCAGTCTCAACCAAGAGATCGCGATCATAAAGACAGTAAACCGGACGGAGTCTTACATCGTCTCGCTCGAGTATCAGCAGCGTGTGGCGGTTTGGGTAGAATCCATGTCTTGCAAAGTGGAAGTCGTGGAGCTCAAACGTCGCCACCTTGCATCGCTCAAGAGCTACGTCTTCGCTGATGAAGCTTGCGTGGGCGGCAAACTTTTCTGGATGAAGCAGCATCCACTGGTTGATCACTCGCAAGAAGTCAGGACGCATGGTCGACAGCACCACGGAGTTCCTGAGAGAGCCGTATCAGCAACACCACCAAAAAGTTAGGACATGGCGAGGTACGATTTCGTCAGTACGTAAAAGGCGTCGACAAACCGGAAGCGAATGCATCGTCCAGCGATCATTGCCTGATTTGTGAGAGATAGAGAAGTCAGACGCCGGTAAGTGGTGTACAAAGTAAACGAATCGCGTCATAGTAGCTCCAAGGAAGGATCTGTCACCTTGTTGAGGAGAGATCCATCTGTCAAATCGAGCACTTGAATGACAGCCAGCTCAGCCTACAGAGTGCTTGCAGATCTTCGTGGTTAGCCCAGCCACATTCGTGCCCATATATACAAGTAAGCACGCATATGATGAGATGGTGGTAGTGAATCTATGAAAACCGCACCAGCACTTCGAGTGGATAGTTGGCCACAGGAACGCGACCGCTGATTACAAACTGGAGGTGCGTCCCCCACGAGAGATCTAATCCAAATACCATAAAAATTAAAGTGAGATACTAATAAACCATCCATTGAGGGGCAACAGAAGAACTTACTTACCTTGGTGGATGATCCCAAACACAGTCTCGACAAACTCGTCCAGCCGTTCTCTCAGTTGTACTTCCGTTCTGCTTCTGTTGTTCGTCTTCCACTCGCTCAGCTTGGCGTCCGGATACCCAAACACACTCACCAGCAGGTCGCAGCTCGACCGTGTGTAGAACTAATAAATCGACAAGAAGATACAAAAAATGCCACAGGATGAGTATAAAACTTCCAATCTCCCGCCTGTGTAGTGCTGAAATACCCACACGCAGTTGAGAACCTTACCCGCACGATCGGCATGGCAGTTGTGAGAGCTGGAGGGAACACGAGCACGTAGAGCACCTCGTAGAGGTTCACGAAACCCACGACCCCAGTCTTCTTGTCACTACCAGAATGAGTAGTAGTAGGTGCTGTAGAGCTGAAGTGCGCGCACTGGAGAGGCTCACCGCAGACAGAGGACGTGGTCCCCACCGCCGCAGCGAGTACCCCACGCAAGTTGCGCCATGAAGACGAGGACGAGGACGAGGTCTCGGTGGTGCTGTTTGACTGGTGCTGGTGGTGCCTGTAGTGGTAGAGTCTGTTGTCTTCGCCCTCTTTCTCTGTCGTGTCCAGCAGAAAGAGCTCCATCTTGGTACCAAATGAAAAAAGATCAGCTTCTGGATTGGAGCGAGGGCTTGTGGTTGGTGCCTCTTCAAGCAATCCAATCAAGAGAGCAATGACTGCGACTACCTAACAACTGTTTTCCCATTTCGAACCCAAACACAACAGCCATTTTTTTTAAGGTTAGGTCAGCAAAACGAGGGAGTGTTGTCTGTGCTTTTTGTAAATGCTATGCATCACTAGTCACTGCTGTTTTACACCCGGCGTCCCGTCCCGTGGCGTCTTTTCATGAGGACTCAGGAGATAGATGCATCTAACGTTAGCCAATTGCGCTGCTCAAGCCGAAGAGCGCTCACTGCAGAATCGACCGTATGGTGCTTCGCAGTGACCAGAAACCCGAAGAGCAAGTCGAGTGGCGCAACCCCGAGGCTGCGCTCGCACTCGACCTGAGTCTCGTCGAAGACGTCTTCCGGCGCCTCGCCAGACAGCGTCGAGAAGCCAACAGCCTCAAGACCAGGAGGGATCATCACACTCACAATAGCAACAATGGCAATCAAACCAGTCTTACAAATGCAAGTCCCATACAAACTCAAGTAAAGTTACCTAGAGATGGAGATGGAGGCGATGAACTGCAACAACATCCAGCAGCACCACCAGCACCAACCGATGGCTCATCGTACTTTCATCCTGAGATGCTCTTCTCCAAGTCCGACGTGCTCGTGACGCTGGAAAAGTCCCAGGGGTTCCTACAGAAACGCCCCATGCTGCGCATGCTGCACACAAGTCTCGCGTGCGTCTCGCTCGAGAAGGAAGGCGCGAGCGTCGAGGGCTTTGTGCGCTTTCAGGTCAAGGAGCGCACTCTGTCATTCGCGATGGCAAGGGACCGGCTGCTCAAGATCTTTTCCAGGACCCAGAGCGCCAAGGACTTTGAAGCTCAGGTGCAGCTTTTCAAGGAGCAGGCGCGCGCCAAGTCGCTCTGGTGCGTGCGCGACTGGAAGAGCCGATGCGCAAAGCCCTCACAGTACTATGGGGTGCATGTGATCCCCGTCAAGCCCAAGACGCAAAAGCAGCTTGACGAGGAGCACAAAGTCCTTGAGGCGGTCACAGCTGGGGTCGTGAATAACGCGCTGCAGCTCTGTATGGAGAAGATCGTGGACCAAGTGATTGCCGCTCGCCGTCCCATGAGCGGAGGAGGGAAACGATCCGGACGAGGACGAACCCCACACTCTGCCTCTCAGGAAGCCACAGAGAACGGACCACTATCGAGAAGTAGTCGTAGGATCGGAGGAGGTGCAAGCAAACTCGTGTTGCGAGCAAGGGCGAAATGCGGTCAGGAGGAGATGGAAGCGAGACGCAAGCAGCTGCGCCTGCAGATCCTGGCGCCAAATGTCGAGCAAACGTCGCTGCTTTTGGTGAAGGCTGGTCCTAGTGCTTCAAGTGAGTCTAGAAAGTTGCAGCAGCAGCAACAGCAGCAGTCTCAACTAGACGACAACAACGACGGAGATGAACTTGCTGGCCAAGAAGATGGGATCCTGCCAAGTGGGCTAGAAGATCCGAGCGATGGCCCCGTAAAGAATACAAAAAGCCAAAGTCGCTCCAAGCAACTGCTGCTGCTGTTCCTTGCAACAGTGGAGGCGAACGGCGACCTCCGGATCGCCGAGCGCTTGCTGACTCAGAAGATCGCGAAGTCGGGCTTCCAGCGCGCGCTCGACCAGGCCAAGAACCTCGGACTGGCAGCCGACGACCACTGGGGACTGCTGAAGATCTGGAAGACCGTGTACCGCAACCACACCATGCAGTCCTTACAGTCGCTTCTAGCAAAGTAGCAACTCAATTCGGTTCGTCAAAGTTCCTGGGACCAACTTCTTAGCTTTGAAAGTTGAATTACAAGATTTCATTCAACAGTGTCATTCTTCACCAACTCTAACTACTCTAATACAACTCGAGCTGCGCGTTCGGGTCCGTCGCGTACTTGCCCTTGTACCTGTTGAAGAGCGCTTCGAGCGTCGCAACGTAGATCGCGTGGTACTTCTTCACGTCCTCGTGTGTCGGGTGGCGGATCGTTGGCAGCTGCAGCGGCTTGCCGACCACGGTGATGAGGTCGACGTCACTGCGCGGCATGAAGAAGCACCAGGGGCTGCCGATGAACGCCGCGCCGGGCACTTTCCACTCGTTCAGCTTGAGACGGAGCGAGAGCAAGTACGGGAACGCGCTGTACGTCTGCTCTTCGCCGAACGTGTACGCTGGGTACACCTTGTAGCCGTACCGGAGCGCCAGCTTGATGAACCCAAAGCGTTTCTTGATGTACACGCGGTGCTTGCCGCGCTGGTAAAGCGTCGCTTCTTCAAAGCCGCCGGGCACGAAGCCGATGTTCTGCTTCTTCTCCATGAGTTTCTCGAAAGTGGCCTTGTTCACGTTGTCGAACTCGAGCCACTTGAGCAGGTCGCGCAGCGCAGGGAACCAAAAGAGGTTCTCGGCGACGAGCCACCGCGCGTCGGTCTCGGCGAACCGCAGGTGGTGCGCGCCATTGGTCGCCATACCGCATGTCAAAATGCCGTGTGGGTGGAACGCGTACAGCGCCTTGTCCTGCGCCTTGAGCGCCGGCGTGAAGTTGTACTTGAGGTCGCTCTTCTCCAAAGACGCAGCGGCAGTCGTGGTAGTGGTCGACACAGGCTCGGCGTCCGGCTGCTGCTCACCACTCGTCTTGGCCTCGTCATCACCCTTCTTGGCATTCTGGAGCTCGCCGTCCTCGCCTTCAAAGATGCACGTGTTGAAGCGGAAGTACGGGTAGTAGTTGAACGTGTTGCGCACAAAATGGCGCGCCTGCATCCACGGCCCGGGCGGCACGAGCCAGCGGTAGGACTCGTAGAGCGCCATGAGCGCCACGTAGATGCGCACAGCCTGTGAGATCGGGACCTCATTGCGGCTCGCGAGCGTTCGCAGCACCGAGAAGAGCGTGTAGGTCCACATGACGCCGAAGATCACGAGCCCGCATACCCAGAGGAAGTAGATGCCGCCGAGCACGCTGCGGCGCCAGAATGCGCCGGAGAGCGTCGGCACGCCCGGCAGGTCACGCGCCGTGGGCCATTGCGCGTTGCGGCGGCTCATCGCTGCTGGGGCGGGTGGACAGAGGACGGGGACAGCGAGAGCCGCTGCTTGTGCTGCTGCTGAGAGGATCTGTGAATGAGAATAAAGGACCTTGCCTGGAAGCTGGAACGTGAGGGTGGCGTCAACAGGAGAGGAGGCTGAGGACACCACCATGGGCGGTGTCCTCACTGCCATGTGTGACGCGCATCATCGACGCATCGTTGTCTCTGATTTGTCAACAAAGCCCCGTGGAAATAGATAATCAAATTTATATCACATTAGAGAGGGTATTGGATTGTGATTCTCTCAAGAACAATATCATAACAGTACCGTACATAAGCGAAATAAATCATGACTGTCGTGCAGTCGTCGGTGTGCATGGTTCAGTTTTTCAAGAAACCAAGCAAGAGTCAGTCTCAGACGTCTACATAGGGACATAGGGAGCTCTTTGCTGACCACACACTACTGGTCTCTCTGCGGATTTGGCACATTGGTATCAGCCAGTATCCTTTCCTGGCATGGTCTCCATCAGAGGATACTGACTCCCAGCTCCACAATCTCTGCACTCTCGCTCTCGCGACACCTCGGGAGCGAGAGCTCCCCTCCCTCGGTAACATCTTGCAACAAAAGGGGGAATGCGAGCAGCTACGACAGCGCTGTTCCTTGTAGCAGTCGAATGGCTCGCGCACGCTGCTGCTACAGTATTCTCATCTTCCGTCCGCGTGCCCGAGTCCACGATCAGCAACCTCGTCGTGCTGAGCTCTTCGAAAGACCTGCAGACATGCCTGGGGGTGCTCGCGTCACCAAAACACGTCCTCGTGTCTGCGCATTGCATCGTACAGATGAGCGCGCCTGCAGAGTGGGTGGATTTTGGCTTCACGGCGGTTCCTTCAGAGGATACTGAACGTGGAGAAGACGACGACTACAACGAGAACGATGAAGAGACCCAGGGCGTGCTTGTTGGCAGGTTCAACCGGACCAAGCGCGTCGCAGTCGCGAACATCTCCTACCAGCCAGGGTTCCTCGAGGCGTTCAACTCCATCGGCGGCCGCCACAATGGCCCACGTGCGCTTGCGGTCTACGACTGGGCGGTGATCCAGTTGGTTCAGAACGCTGTGCCCCCTTTCCCGCGTACCTGGATGAGGTTAGCCAACATCGCGTACGAGAGAGTGGTTGACCACCCGAGCGCATGGACCGGCGTGCTGCGGATCGACCGCGTCTCACTGGACGTCACGTGGGTGGATGACAACCCGATCTACGAGAACGAGCGCTGCAGGCTTCTGGCCAACGAGACCCACAACAGAGAGTTCCTGTGCACGATCCCCCGGCGTCCTGATGAGCGAGTGATTGGCAATGGCAAGTATTGGAGCGTCCTCATGGTCACCCCCTCTCCGCAGCTATTCCTGGGCTTTGGCAGCGATCACAAGGATGCCGGCGCCTTCCGGTCGTTCACGTTCGTGCGAGAGAGTGCGCAGCAGTTCATCGTGAATGCGACAAACAACACAGTGACGTATGGTGTGCTCAGGATCTTCGGAGGTGCGCCAAAGAAGCTCACGCCCGACCTCCTGTTCATGACGGGGATTCGTCCTACCCGAGATGGCGTCAACGAGTGCGGCGGGAGTCTCATCAGCTCAAACTGGGTCCTCACTGCAGCGCATTGCGTTGAAGACGCTGGTGAAGCTAGCTGGGTGTCTGTTGGCTCAGCGTTCGATGAAGGAGTGGTGACTGGTGAGCAGATCAAGGTACTTCGAGCGGTTCTCCACCCAGACTACGACCGATCTGCCCAGAAGAACGACCTCGCGCTGCTGGAGCTCAAGTACCCGAGCATCCAGTCTCCAGTCTCGCTCTACGATCCGCGAAAGTTCGCAGTTCTACCTCGGAATGGTGAGATCCTTGGGTTTGGAGCCACGACAACCGGAAACTCGAACGCACTATCGAATTCGCTGCAAAGCGCACCAGTAGATGTCTTTTCATCGAACCAGGTCTGTATGCAGACAGTGCCGGACACAATTGACGACTCGATGTTCTGCGCTCTTGGCAAAGGTGGCGCTGATGCGTGCTCGGGGGACTCGGGAGGCCCTCTTCTTGTACGCGAAAGCGAAAATGGCAAGATATCCCTGCTTGGGGTCGTGAGTTACGGGCGAGGATGCGGAACGGGGGCACCGGGAGTGTACGCGAATGTCTCGTACGGCGCGTCGTTCATCAACAGCGTCCTGCGGAAGACCACATCGCGGATCAACTTGAATTCGGTATCGACAGCACCATCAGCTGCTGAGGAGCGATCGTCTCTGGTCACCCAGCCTGAAGGAGAAGATTTGGCGGATGATCTTGTTGGAATATTGCCAACTCTGCAGCTGCATCAAGCCAGCAGCTCTACTGGCTCTGCTGCTGATACTACTCTCAACTACTTTGAAGTCCCAGCGAGTTTGCCTTCCAGAGTACAAGATGCGCTGACCAACTTCCTCGCTGGAGAGCTCAGCAATGCGGACGATTCCAAGATGAAAGTGCTCTTCGAGGACAGAAAGATCGTCTTTGAATCGACTCAGAGCCTCGACGGGCTGCAGCAGATCCTCACGAAATACAGTGACAGGCCTCTGAGTCAGCGGGCAAAGCGCTTTGAAGCGTCTCGAGAGCAGAAACCGACTTGCTGACGCCACAATCCCCCCGTAGAAACCTATTTAGTTTAGAAAACCGGTCGAGCACTGAACAAAGCAAAAGTACATTAAATTGGCTCTCATACAGTCAATTTCGCTGAAGTCTGGTACACTACCCTGACCTCACATCAGACTTTTCTCTATCGACAATTTCGTCTATGGCTGGCACCGACTTGAG
>JAASFI010000208.1:0-43499 GCA_023333705.1 Globisporangium viniferum
CTGCTCAACAAATGGATAGCACTGCCAGAACGCGTTTTCTAATAGCTTCATCCTGGCCAATTTTCAGCCTCAAACGGCAAGTATTGATAAAAATTTCACAAAAAAGTGTGTGTCCCCATAGCATTGGCCAGCACTGTATCATGCCTTACTTCCACTAAGTTAAGAACTGGATCATGGAAATGCACCCAAAAAGCCATGCTCTTATTGAGGAGCGTGTGCTCAAGATGGGACGCATTCTAGATAAGTTCTGCCTCAAGCGAGAAGCTGATGGTATTGTTAAGAAAGCAAATGCATGCACAAAGAAAGATCTTCGTTTGTTGATGGTGTACATGTACACGCACGCTACTAGCACGGCTGACTACCAAGACGCAGCTTTGCTGCGTCTTATGTGGTAACTGCTTGGCCGCGCGTCGGATCTAAGTCTGGTGCAAAAGCAACGTGTGTCTGTATGTTTTCGCAATGTTTTTTTCTTACGATTTGTTAGAGTAAAGACATCGGAAGAACAAGGGCTCACTCTTTACCCTGATCAAGACATTCACACATGTCCAATTCTTGCTCTGGCATCGGCTCTAGTAATGCAGACGATGCCGAACACAAAGCTGCTGGAGCACAAATGGGCCGTCCCGATCCCAGTGGACTTCAACGCTGTTGAGACGATGCCTCTGGCCGAGCTTCTACAGCAAGCGGCAGCTCCAGTCGCAACCATCTCCCCCCTCCAGCCGAATGCCAGCAGCGCTTTCGCTGTGGGCAACACGCCTGGAATTAACAACCACGTGAACCGGCTGTTGGACCGCATCAGCGGCCCTGCAGGTGTGCGTCTTTCCCTGACGTCGCACTCCTTCCGTCGAGGTGGCGCGCAGCACGCGAATGGCGACGCAAAGCCCAGCCCCCAGTGGATCTTCGACTGTGGGGCGCGGAGCCTTACGTCGACGGACAAAGCCTTCACCTACGTTTTCAACACCGCCCAAGAGGATCAGCGTGTCTCGAAGCTGCTCAGCGGCTGGGGCGCAGGAGAGAGTGTAGTCGTGGAGGGGCTGGAGCGCTTCAACGCTCAAACTGTAATGCGCGTTCGGCAATTTCTGGCGCTGCTGTTCAACTTCTGTGCTGGGATGGAAGGCGACCAGTTCAATATGTGCCCTCGCGCGCTCGATGTGTGCATGACACGCCTTTTCCGCGCATACCCACAGCTGAAAGCAATGCGCTCAAGCTCGCCAATCGTCGAACGGGTTCGCGCGTGCGGTGATCAAGTCGGCCTCGCTCGCGAAGAACTGCTGCGCTGGTCGATCGCGCTTGAGGAGACCTGTGAAACGCAACGCAACGAGCCAAAAGAATCAAAGAAAGGCGCAAGCGAGTCGAATCACCAAGCTGCTGTTATTCGCGAGTTAATTAAAGCGAACGCTCTCTTGAGACGCCGCCTGGACGCTATCAAGAGGGAGTAACAAGCAATGAAAGCGCCTACAGTAGAATCTACGCAAGAGCCAAGTCAAGGTGCACCGCAAGTGTTGGCCGCCGTTACCAACAAGCCACGCAAGATTCTCCAGCAACTTACCCTTCCAGCGTCCGGTTCGATAGGTACGCGGGAGTACCAAGAGGCTGGCAAGCTTCCGACCGCAAGAAGAAATCGGAATCGAAGCTCGTCGTCGCGTACATGAAGCTGTTTCTTCGTCAGTAGTTCCAGCTTGTTGAAGACGCCTTTGGCTACCGTGACAGGGTCCTTGCGCTGGGTCAGGAGGCGGAACGAGAGATGCTGGTCTTTCTGCAGTCGAACGGAGTTCAGGCTAAAGGAAGCAGCTCGGTGCTCAAGTGGATGCACGAGCTTAAACGCCAAGGCCTGCTGAACCTGAAAATTCGCGATCACAGAGCTCTCGGTTCGGCTGGCCAGGTGTCCGACCCAGCACCAAGAGATACACAAGAAGTTTTTCACATTTTCGAGTAGGAAGTGATTGCATAAATACACGTACGGATTTGTCGGCCTTGTCTCAATTCACTCGCACTCTAGTGTCATTCGCAGTCGGCGCTAATGGGGGACATACCGTGAGGAGGATTCGCAGAGCTCCGTCAATGCTTGTGTGCGCTCTCAGCCTGATCGTTTTGTTCTGCGTTCGTTCGTCTTGTAAACAGCAAGATACGAGAGGGAGGCACATTGGGGGGGGGGGGGTATATTGCCAGCGGGAATTGAATCCGCGCACCAGTGCAGTACGCTGGGCTGGCAAGCCATACCATGTCAGCACGTGTCAGTTTACTTGAGGTGTAAATGAGGAGAATCGCGACAGATTCCAAAAAGCTACCTGGTGGGGTTTGGAGAAAAGTGACTGGTAGATAACTGTTTTTTGTCACACAATTCAAATTCTCGATTCATTCTCCCACAACCGCTTATTTTATGATTGGTCGCGTGTCTCTTCAAAAGTGCTCTGAATACTGCGCCCTACTCAGTTGAAAGGTGTCCGTATATTGTTGTTGAATAAATACTACGGTAAACTGACTTCTAATTTTCTCGCTACGCCCTTGCTTTCTTCTGTATATGCTAGCTTGATGCTTCTCTTGTATTCTGGGTTGGTGAGACACGGTTTGTGCTGGCAGTTCTGGATTTTGCTTGGTTGCTGTCGATGTGTTAGGAACTGAGTTTATTTGGTGCCGCTGGAGCACAGTCATTGGGTTGATTCTGTCGACCATGCTGACGCAAGTAAAGCGAACTTCACTCTTGGCAGCACTCGGTCTTGGGTTGATTCTGGGTTGTCGTTGGGTTGATTCTCTCGACCGTGTTGACGCAAGCGAAGTGATCTTCACTCTTGGCAGCACAGTCGAACTCGGTCTTCTGTCGATCGCTCATGCAGGTTACACGGTGGCTTGGCTGGGTGGGAGAAAACTTGAGATACTTGACTGTAGCAGCGGCGGCGCTGGCGCACGGTAGACCAGAGCTGCGCCCTACTCAGCGAGATTGACCCTCATTTCTTAATTTGCCATGAGCTGAGTACATCGCTCCGGCTGTTTTCCCCCTGTTTTCTTTTTTTTTCTTTTTTCTTGGCTTACAGGCCGTTTTGGAGCTTTCTGTGTGCATTTCTGGACCCTTCAGCAGGGCATGACTTGCTCTCTTTGCTCACCCAAAAAATTCTATTTTACCCAATCTCTGGAATGCCAAGATAGGGTTGTGTTTGTGATTCACCCGTCAAAATCGTGTCTCATATTGTGTGGGGGAGACAAATTGAACATCACACCGTACCGTCGGAAGGGTGCCACAACTGTCAGATTTGTCGGACATTTCACGGTATGGAAATATATTTTTTGATCCATATATTTTTTAGGAAGTCCTGGTTATTCGCTGCTGGGCTGACTGATGCGTATGGGCAGACGAGCAGCGCAACTTCTTGTAGCTCAGGCGCAGACTGAACTCCACGCCAAACGGCGATCGGGTTTGTTGTGTTCTCCTTCGTTCGGAGTTTGCGGGCACAAAATATTCCAGTCTTGTTGAGATAATCCGCCAGCTGAAGAGCCAGATTGCAAGTATGCAGGAGTGTACACAGTCTTTGACAAAGATCCAACACGCATGCTCGACCAGCGCGTCGTGCGGAAAGATCCAGTCCTGCACCAGCAATTCGAGGATTCAAAAGCAAACCAGCAAACTGGGGGTCCATCCGCGTAGCTAGTTGTCGACTCAAAAATCGCTCCTTCCTCATCCTCTTGTCTGCGCTTGTGAAGAGCGGAGATCGAGAGATCACCATAAACAACCACAGCTCCATGCAGAAAAACATCCCAGATGTTATCTTTGTGGCTGTGTTCAAGGATGCCGTGGTACTGATCTTCAGTAGCTCGACGGCAGCAAGTGGCGCAGGAGCTGTAGCGTATCAGATACCATCGGCCATTCATCTTGAATCGAATCGAGGACGTTCTTTGTACGGCAGAGGTTTTTGGATCTCTTTCTTGCTCGGATTCTTGGTCCAGCACGAGCAACTTGATACTTCGACACCAGTTCATCCTTCAATGCGAGCACTTGTTTCAGCAGAACTACATACCCACAGATTTGGCTGCGATGGGGGCTCGGAATGAACAGCTGGATAGCAGGGCCAGTGGCGCATCTTGAAAGCGGAGGTCTTTTTGCTTCGTTCACAAGCAGAGCGAGCTCGAGACAACCTTAAACCACTTTTGGCGAACCGATCACAAACTCCATAGTATCTTGACGGAGGAGAGCAAACTCATCGACCATACGGGCGCCAAAGAATTGAGACAAACGTTTTCGACGAATCAATTGCTTCAAGTAATCTGCGCTGGAGCGCTGTCGGGTAACTGGAAACGAGGACGTGAAGTGGCCGATCGCACCACTCTGACACTGTCAGGTAGTGGCATCGAAATTCATCCAGCCACACGTCCTCGCCTCTTCCAGAGCTGATCTGATGCAGTTCTTGCTGATACGATATCAACACAATTCGGGTTGATTCGTCGACGAGGTAGACCACCGCACAATTTGATCCGACTAATGATGCTCGCTTCACCACGAACGTCAAATGTGACGACGACTTCTTCATCGTATCGAAAACTGCGTTAACTCTCTCCGTCAGCTCCTCAAGAGCCCGGACGAAAGCTGAGTAAAATCAACATTGCCAGGCGCACCAAAAGACTGCTTGATCGTTGTCTCAAACGCAGCACTCGAGAGGAACGCGATCGACACGTTTTAAGTGATACACATCAACTCACGGATCGCTGTTTCAACACCACATACACTGGACGGCGGAAGCTCCTGCTCATTTGAATCGCTTGGGGGGTTGTCTTCAAATAGTCGTTTCTTCACTGGTTCTTGCGTGCTAAGCATTCTCTTAGGGTCGCGTTGCTTCTGATCTTGCAGTTTCCGCGTTTTCGCCGTAGATAAGCGGAAGTATGCTTCTTGATGCACAGACGGGGGCATGTATTATTTGGCTGCTCCTGGCGAGAGTCTTGCTGAGCTTATGCCGCGGTGTTTCGGGTCGTTAACTGAAGGTCTGCTCAGCTCATCTGGCAAAAGAGAGCACACTTGATGGTACTCATTGGCGTCCACCTGGTACGCCACAACTGCGACACTGCAGCTTGGTTGGCGGACACTCTCCAGTTTGCAGGTTAAAGAAAAATCGATTCCTCTGCCTGCCTCACCGCTTCCTCAAGGCTCACTCTCGTACCGGTCTCTTTGGTTCTCTTGATCACAACTGTTGACGACCCTGAGCGAACGCTGATTTCGATGGAGTCCCACGTTCGACGTCTCATAACCGGTGTCGTCAAAACACTTCTGCACCTGTGTCGCAAGCCATGAGCGGTTGCAGTACTCGTACTCGCGGATACTGTCGCAGGATGGTCCTGTTAATGGTCGCTCTGGCCCTGGATGGAAGTGCGCGCGAGCGAGTCTCTGGCAGCAAAGCACGCGGTGGTGGTGGTAACACTTCACCTGGCGGTGCGGGTGGTAGCAAAGATGCAAGCACTAGCGCAGTCCATGGGCACCACATCTCCGCGTCTTCTTGGTCCATTTGTGATGCTTGAACGACATAGTATTCGTGCAGCTTGAGCGGAAAAGACGCTTGGTTTGCTGGAGTTGTTCTTGCGGTGATGCTCTCTCTTGTCAGCGGGCGTGAGGGCTTTCTCTCTAAATCGGAACTGACGATGAATTCGCACACAAGCACGATGAGGTCTCCATACTGACTACTTACCTTAAGCGAGAGAGTACGCGTGCAGCGGACTCATGGCTTCACAGCCACGCTCATTACTCTCTCTTCCAACATCCCATTTGGGATTGTCCGCAATGTGTGATCACCCGTCTTTCTTGGGAGGAAAGCGAGTTGAAGTTGAAGGTACCAGTTTGACCGGTACAGTGTGTCATTTGTACGACTTCAGATGGTACAAATCCTTCAGACATGGGGTACTAATGTTTGGATAGGAGAGGAGGTACTATTTCCTCGCGTGAGGGGCTGATACGCATCACACACACACGCGAATAATCGAAAATGGTGATGCGAACTGCTGGTACCTTGCGCGCGAGTACGCTCCGCATGGGGGCTCCGCGCGCCGCCGCGTTCTCCACGACGCGCGTGATTGCTCAAGCGTCTCCTTCTTCGTCTGCTACTGCTGGTGGCAACGGCGTGAACGGCAAGCAGCCCGGGCGCGTGGTCGTCGTGACGTCCGGCAAGGGCGGGGTGGGGAAGACCACGGTGACGGCGAGTCTCGGGTACGGGCTCGCGAGCCGCGGCTTCCGCACGTGTCTGATCGACTTTGACATCGGTCTCCGCAACCTGGACTTGCATCTGGTGCGTACTTAACTAGAAGGGGAATGATGGGTGGGTGGTTAACGCGTGTATACTAACGGTCTGTTGGTGTTAATGATTAGGGATGCGAGCGCCGCGTGATCTTCGATTTCATCCACGTGATCGAGAAGAACTGCCGCCTGAACCAGGCGCTGATCAAGGACAAGCGCTTGGACAACCTGTCGCTGCTCGCGGCGAGCCAGACGCGCGACAAGGAAGCGCTCACGGAAGACGGCGTGGAGGAGATCCTCGACGAGCTCAAGAAGGAGTACGACTTCATTCTCTGCGACTCGCCCGCCGGGATTGAGTCCGGTGCGCGTCACGCGATGTACTTTGCCGACGACGCGATCCTCGTGACGAACCCAGAGATCTCGTCGTGCCGCGACTCGGACAAGATGATCGGCTTCATCGCGAGCAAGTCGCTGCGCGCACAGGAGAACCGCGCGCCAGTGAACCAGCGCCTGCTCATCAACCGATACGACGCCAACCGCGTCAAGAACGACGACTGTCTCTCTGTCGAGGTACGATGCGTCATTATGGACGATCAGCCCGCTATTCACCTACCCGTGTAACTTATCCCTTGACATTGACTGCAATGTGCTTGTATAGGACATTGAGGAAATGCTCGGGCTGCCGGTGGTTGGCGTGATCCCAGAGAGCACCCACGTGCTCACGTCGTCCAATATGGGGCAGCCGGTCATCACGGCCACGGGCGAGAAGGCGGCCACGGCGTTCGACGACGCTGTCGCGCGCTTCTTGGGCGAAGAGCGCGAGATGAAGTTCCTCGAGCCGGACCAGCCCAGGGGACTGTTTGACCGCCTGTTCTCCAGATAAGATAGACGACAGCAGCAGAATTTGTGCAGTGGCTCACACACATGGAACTCCATTTGATTCGGGTCAACAACAGAACAGTGTGAGGTGACGAAACGGGTAGTGATGTTATATAAAATGTCGGTTGGTTCACTCCACGCCACTCCACTCTATGCACAGGACTGACTGTCTGACTGCCTGACTGACTCAACTGCTAACCTCGTCGACTCTTCTCCTTGCCGCCCTTCTTCTTCGCCTGGTGGATCTCTTCGGCCTCCTTCTGCTCCTGTTCCAGCACATTCAGTCGCTCTAGCACTGTTTCGAGACACACACACACACAAATCATCAGCCATCATCACCTTCCTCAACCATTCAAGCCAGCAAATAATAACTTCCAAGCGCACCTGGAAGCAGCTCGTTATACCGCACTTCCGCCATCGCAAAGCCCTCGCGCTTGATCTCCTTGATGCTGAGCTGGCGCTCGTGCGTGTCTGCCCGCCGCCCGATCTCTGCGGACCAGTAGTTGGCCGTGCGCGCAAAGAAGTCGCGCAGGTTCTCGCCCATCTGGGGCGTGCGGTTGATGTCGTCGAGGTTCAGCTGCTCCTGGAGCTTCTCCATCTCGGCGCGGATCGCGCGGCGGTCGTTCGTTTTCTTCTTGGACTTCTTCTTCTTTTTCTTTTCCTCTCCTCCCTCGTTTTCGTCATCATCGCCTTCCTCTTTCTCCTTCAGCATCTCGATCGCGCGCTCGACCGTGGATGCCTGGCTTTCGTCCACGTCAGCAGCACGAGCGTCCTTCTTGGATGGACGGCGGTCGTAAAAGTCGTCCTCTTCGTCCTCTTCGTCGCTGTCGTCCTCGCCATCGGAAGATTCTTCGGTCTCACTGACCTCGCCCTTCCACTCTTGCTCCGCCATCGTACCTGGCAGCAGCATCTTCCACTCGTCAAGACGCTTGAGATCCAGCGACCAGCAGTCGTCCAGCGTGATCTCGCGGTCGCCGTCCTCCACGACACCACCGTAGACGTACAGCGTACTGCCACGAATGATCAACGCTGGGTTGATGCGCGGACATGGCGCTGGCGCCGCTGGCTCCTCTTCTTCCTCCTCCTCTTCCAGCTTCTTCTTCTCTTCTTCTTGTTCCTGCGCCTTCTGCGACGCGCTGATCTGCAAGTCGAACGGCAACTCCTCTTCCTCCTCTTCCTTGGACTCCTCTTCCTCTTCGTCGCCAACAAACTCCAGCTCCGCAGGAGTCACGGCCTCCTCCTCTTTCTTTTCTTCCTCTTCCTCAAAGTCAATGTGCACGAGGTTCCCGTCTTCGTCGACGTACCCAAACTGGTTCTCGAGCATCTTTTCGAAATCGTCTTCGTCGTCGCCGTCCTCGTCACTTCCATCATCGTCGCTGCCATCGTCATCGTCCAGCAGGTCGCCGTCGTTCGTCGAGCCATCAGCGTTCGTCTTGATCTTCTTGCGTCGACGCTTACCGTCGTTCTGCTTCTTGCCGCGCAGCTTGAACTCGAACCAGCGGCGGCGGTCCATGTCGTACACGAACAGGTCGTTGTAGAACGTACTCTGCATCGTGTGACGACGCTTCTCTTCGTCAAACACGCCGCCAAAGAGGATGAACCGCTGCTTGTGCACGGTCACCGCCGCGCCACCGCGCGGGCTCGGCGCCTGGCCCTTTCGCGAGAGCTTCTCCCACGTCGGGTCCTGCTTCTTGAGTACCGGCGCCATGTTCAACGCCCACAAGTCCGAGTACACTTTGCCCTCGGACTTCTCGCCGACGTTCTTGATCTTGGCGTACCCGCCGTACACGAAGATCGTGTCTTTCGACGGGTGCACAGCCAGCTGGCAGCCACTGCGCGCGCCGGGGGCGAGCTTGTGCACCGGGTAGTTCACCTTGCGCCACTTCATGTCCACGAAGCTGTAGAGATAGAGGTCGTTGAACCACTTGGTCTCGCGCGCCGCTTCGTAGAAGCCGCCAAAGACCACGAGGTAGTTGCGCCACACGACCATGCGGTGCCCACTGCGCGGTGACGGACCGCCCTTCTCCTCAATCGCCTCCCACGCGTTCGTCTTCAAGTCCAATCGCCAGAAATCCTGTAATAACACCATGCATAACATGAGCAGCAGGTACATGTGAGTATGGGTTACGATCCCCAACAGAGCAACGACAGCGCACACAACCAACGCCAACGTACTCTGTAGTGGTGGAACTGGTCTGCAGTCGCAAACTCGCCGCCAAACACGTACAAGTGGTCGCGGTAGACCACGCTCTGGTGGCTGCAGCGTGGCGGCGGCGAGTTGGGCGACGAGATGAGCTTCCACTCCTGCATGCCCGCGTCGATGTTCCACTTGAAGAGGTCGTTGTAGCAGACGTTCACGTCGCCGTCAAAGTACTCGCCGCCAAACATGACCATCTCGCCGCTGGAGAGCGCCGACATGGTGAAGTTGGCGCGTGGGGACGGCTGCGCGCTGACCTCGACCGTGATCTGCGTCTTGAGAGCGTCCTTCTTGAGAAATTCCTGCAGGATCACCTCGATGTCCTCCTCCTCGATCTGCTTGCGGTCTTTCTTCAGGCTCTTCTGCGCCTGCTTGGCCTTCTTCGCCTCGATGCGCTGCGCCTTCGTGAGCTCCTTCTCGGGCTTGTTCTTGCCGCCGCCGCCCGTCTTCTTCTTCGCCATGGCTGTCGTCACGTATGCACAGAGAGAGAGAGAGAGAGAGAGAGAGAGAGAGAGAGAGAGAGAGAGAGAGAGAGAGAGAGAGAGCTGTGGCTAAATGGATCCGCTCAGTGGTGTCAAAGCTTTATCATCCTGACCAGCCAGGCTGCCATCAGACAAAACAGGTGCGGGCTCCGGGTCGGGTTCTTCATTTTAAACGGGTCAACGAGTTTACGCGTTTTCACACAATAACTGCTTTATATAACTTTACTTTAAAATCGAAAGTATAGATTCCATTTTGTTGTTTAAAAGAGTTGTTCGGTATCGGGTTGCTTGTTTTTGAATCAGAAAGAGATTAGCAAAGCCACACTCCCACAGCTTGAAGCCAACAGAGGAAGAAAACAAAAGAAGGAAGAACGCGATGATCAGGACGGCGCGTCGTGCGCGTGCAGCTCTTCGTCTCGGGGCGCTGCTGCTGCTGGTGGCTGCGCTGCTGGTGGCGGACGGCAGCGCGAAGGAGCGCAAGCAGATGAAGGAGGTGCTGCGCGGCGGCGCGTGGAACTACCACGACCCCAGCGACGAAGATCCGTGCGGCGACGCCGAGCGCACGCAGTGCTCATTCACGCTCCCGTTCGCGCATCAGTTTGCGAGTCCGTTCTACGAGTCTCTCGAGGAACGAATCGCCGCTTCAGCAGGAGAATCGCTCAAATGGGCTGCAGTGTATGATGCGAAGCTGGACGGACCCGCACCTCAAACGTCCATTGTGAGCCTCTCGGTCTCCAAGAACGTCGTGAACCAGTACGACAAGGTCGCGGTCTCCTACCAAATGCACGCTGGATCACCGACTGCGAAGGACTGGATCGGCGTGTTCTGCGTTGACGGCGAGAAGAGCGGACTGCCGGATAGCGAGTACATTGACTGGAAGTGGACGGACGGCAAACGCACGGGGACACTCGAGTTTGGCCAGCTAGTGAACATGCGCTGCTCGTGGCAATTCCGGTTCTTCACGCAGGTAAAGGACACGACGTACATGCGTGTGGGCGAGTCGAACTGGGTGCAGTTCGCGAAGGGACCGAAAGAGCCACTGCAGGTGCATATCTCCATGACGGGCAACGATCCGAGCGAGATGCGCGTCATGTGGGTGAGCGCCGCCGTGCAACACCCGCGCGTCTGGTATGGAAGCAGCGCTGATAGGCTGGCTGAAAGCGCGGAGGCTACATTCACAACCTACCAAGCGAGTGACATGTGCCACGCGCCGGCGTCGACGGTCGCAGCACAGTACTTTCGCGACCCTGGACTGATCTACACCGCGGTCATGACCGGTCTCCAGCCAGAACGCACTTACTACTACAGAGTTGGCGACGAGGCTAGTGAAAAGTCCCAAGTGTTCAAGCTCAAGACCCCATCTGCACCTGGCAAGCAAGCGAAGCCGATCAGCTTCTTCGTCTATGGCGACCTGGGCGACTGGAACATCAAGGCGACGGGACCAAAGCCGGAAGGTCGCACTGCGACGACGATCGAGCTCATGCGCGAAGAGATGGACGACCCGAGCAACAACTACGTCGCGATCATGCACGATGGCGATATATCGTACGCCATGGGTCGGACGTACCTGTGGGACCAGTTTGGCGCCATGGTGCAGCCTGTGGCGACCGAGATCCCGTACATGGTCGGCTTGGGCAACCACGAGTACGACCACGAGAGCGGCGGCGAGAAAGACCCGTCCGGGGCGCCTGGCAATGGCTTCCACCCACCGGAGGGCAACTACGGAGACGAGGCAAAGGGCGAATGCGGCGTGCCATTTAACAAACGGTTCATCATGCCGGCGAATGGTAACAACGTATTCTGGTGGAGCGTCGAGTACGGACTCACGCATCACACGCAGATCAGCAGCGAGCACGACTACACACCGGGCTCCGTCATGTACAAATGGTTTGTGAACGACTTGAAGAGCGTCGACCGTGCCAAGACCCCGTGGCTGTTTCTGCATCTGCACCGCCCGATGTACTGCTCCGAGGACTATCCTGGCGACTACAACGTGTCGCTGTTTATCCGCAAGCATCTCGAACCCTTGCTTGCCGAGTACAAGGTCGACGCTGTGTTCTCGGGTCATTACCACGCGTTTGAGCGCACGTGTCCAGTGTTTAAGGAGCAGTGTCTGAGTGAGCCGGTTGGCGTCAATGGCGGTCTTGAAAAGGCGAAAGCGCCGGTACACATCATGGTCGGCTCTGGTGGCGCGGACGTCGACAACACGGGCTACTACAACGTCAGCTGGCACCGTGCGGCGCAGATGGAGTACGGATACGGACGCGTGCACGTGCACAATGCCAGTCACGCGCAGTTCGAGTTCCTGCGCAACAAGGACCGCAAAGTGGCTGACTCGGCGTGGATCATCAGCGACCACGACTGGGTCATCTGAGGAGCGTGAAGTCTGGAGGAGGAGCTAAGGTACTGTAGCTACTGGCGTACTAGTTGACTCTTGTTAATGATCTCGAAACCTCACCTTAAACTTGCTGGCAAGAGAGGACGATGAAAGAAGCGCTTCATCATCGGGAGCGGTGGCAAGTACAAGAACTATGGTAAACAAGAGGTCACGACTGTGGAAGCTTGAAAGACTCACTGAATCCTGAAAATGTGATCACACAGAATACTTTCATTTCAGTGGAACGGGGGAGTGGACAACTGGTAATAAGTGAGTGCATCACGACTCATTTGGCTGGTTCTTACGTATCAGACGGACGGAAATCCCGCCTCATGCTGCCCAGAAACAGCAAGAGACCACACCACCAATCTCCCGAGTCCCAACCAGTGCGTCAGTCAGCAAAGCTTTAATTTCGTCACGCAGAATTCCAGAAAGCGAGGGTCCTTGAGACCCCTCGACTGATTGCCAGTGGATGGGCTGGGATGTCCAGGCCGTTGGTGCTGCTCAGAACTCATCGACCTCCACCGCAGATAGAGGATCCACACGTCAGCCTCGCGATGTCCAGAAAGTGCAGAAAGAGCTCCCCGAAGCAGAGATCATGCGCTGAACTCTTTTTAGGTACACCTCGGCGCTTTTGAGACGTCCAGATCAAATTATGACACAGTTGCCTTAAGTCAGGTCAGGTCAAGTCTCCCCCTGAAGAGCCTGTGTGTTGCCTGTGGTTGATACGGGGCGTTTGACAATCCATCGATGCAGCCAGCGCAGTGCATGAATGGACAAGTGGTATTGGTGCGAGACATCCAGCGAGACGCTCGTGGCTCGCAATCGCTCGCAATGCAGCGACAAGCTCAGCGTTGCATCATTAGCCAACGCGGAGAACAAGTCCACCCTTCTTCTTCCAAGCCAAAGTGGTGGCTGTTCAATGCTGTGAGGATCCTGATTTGAGCACATTTCGTGTTGTGCTGATATTCCACTCTTTAATTCATTTAACCCTTTTTATAAACCGTTTTTGGCAGTTGATTTGCTGATGATAGATACGTTTTTACAGCGCTATTTGCCTTGACAATACCTCTTTATATTGTGTAAATGGTCCACTTCTGACGCAATAGGTTTGTAGAAGGGATTCAACTCATTTTCAGATGCATGTTGAACTTTGCCAGCAGGTACGGTTGCTTTTGCTGTTGATTTTTGGTGGACCCGCAAATTACTGGAGTCGATCGAAAGGCTTGGAGCCGCATCGCGTTTGGGAGTTCTCGTCAGAGCGTGGTCGCGCGCGTGCGTCAGAATATGATGTGAATTGCCTGAGCCAAGCATTGCATTGATACTGCGCTAATGTTATGCCTCAATTTGTGATGAACAACGGAAGAAAAATGGGAAAAAATGTGTGCATTTTTGGACTCGCGATTGATTGCGCTGTCTGAAACTCGATGTGGCGTCACGGTCCAACTGTGTTTGCTGTCGCCTGTCATAATGAGAAGTTCGTGCATTTTCTCATTATGACAGGCGTATTCGCATTTGACTAATTGTTACTCATAATAAAGAGGCTTTATGAAGAATTCAGCGCCTTGTTATGTATCTTGTAATATCTACACATGGTTTCTTCGGAGTTGGCCATTCTCGTTGATGAAATGACCCCCTAAATCAAAGCCATCGAGTCGATGCTAGAATAGCAGGGATGGCGATTTGATTTGAGCTGGGCTGCGGTAAAGATGATGGCAGCGGCAGTGTCTGACCTTCACGCGCACATACGAAAACTTAAAAGTCACTGACACATTACATCTGGTATCGGTATTACTGTAACTACCTACCAACCAAATGACTTGACATAAGCAAAACCCTGTCGATGGGACAGTGAGTGTCTCTAGGACATACCGTGAGAGTATGAAAGTGATCCATTACAGTAACAGTGAGACCATGAACGTCGTAAATTTCGCTGACCAGCACAGGTAGTGTAGACCCTAAATCTACAGATTGTTTAATTTTTATCCTTTCGATTAATATTCAATTAATCATGCAATGTTACCAATTTTATAGAGGATTATATGAATAAAGAGATATGTGATCAAATCTGGACACATTTCCACGCAGCAACTGACCAGTTTTTGTGCCACTCCGGTAGGCAAATCTGGCAATCCATGCTTGCTTACTCATACTGTCAGCTAAATGAATACCTCTCAAATAATCAAATAATAAAAGTAGTTCAAGTGATCAACCGTTTAAAACAAATTCAATACTGTATACTTGATATACCCATTATCAAAGATCCATCGGATGCTCTTTCTCGGTCTCCGCATTGTCGTCACAATGTGCACTTTTGCAGTGCCAGCTTTCCGCTCTCCATCCAGATGTCGTGTGGCGTCGCTCGCGTGCATAGACACAGTCACTCTCTCTCTTTCCTCACAGGCCAGGCAGGAGGAGACCGCTGCATCCGCCCACCCGTCCATCCCGCACGTCGCTCCTCCGTCCTTCGCGAATCGCGCGAGCTCCTCGACCGAGCGACAGAGTCAAGCGAGTCAAGCGCAAAGCCCAAGCAAGCCAATCACTCCAGCAGCTACAAGTCAGCGCGCCGACCACTAGAGAAACGCACTTGCGCTGGTGGCTGCTCTGCTTTGCTCTGTCTTCCCCAATCGCCATCAATTGAGCTCCTCAGCACGTCTCTCTGCTGTGTCTCTACGAGTGCGCGCATTGATCGACTGATTGACTGATTGATAATTCTCATGTCTTTCTACGAGGAGCTGCTTGAGGAGAACGATGAGGTCGTGCGCGAGCTCCTGGACGCGACGCTCTTCACGGAGCAGTTCCTGGCGCTGAGCTGCGACTCGGACCCGGACGCGCCCGTGGACGCCCCGTGGGTCAAGGCCGCGCTGCCGGCGCCCGTGGGCATGCGCAACTTCATCAACGTGGACGACATGACCGTGCAGCGCTGCTCGACACGCTCGACGTGCTTCGTCGTGGTCTCGACGCTCGGCGAGGCCATCAAGGCCATCACCGCGGACGTGTCCAACATCTACAAGTGCATGGAGACCGAGCTCATGGGCTCCGACCTGCTCGTGGACGCGCACGTGCTCGAGATCGTCAAGCCGCGCACCAAGGAGAGTCCGCACGACTGCGTCTCGCTCAAGCACGTCAAGTACCGCTCGGTACTCGAGGAGTACCAGGCCGAGGATTTCCTGCTGCTCGAGACCACGGGCAAAGGCGCGGCCACCATGGCTGAGGGCGGCTTCCAGTACGCGTTCAAGACGGTGCGGTCGATCGAGATCCCCGGCTCGGACGAGCTGCTCGAGAGCGACGACGTGCGCCTCGAGTACCACCGCGGCTGGATCCACAACTTCCTGCTGCTCTTCACGGAAACCAAGTGCCCCGGCATCCTGCGCATGGACGTGTGGCTCGACGCCGACGTGACTCAGTCGCGCGAACATTTCTACGGGGGCTTCTCGGGCCTCCACGACGCGTACAGCCTCGCGATCCGGTATCGTCACTTGGTCGAGAACTTTATCTCCCAGAACGGGTCCTTGGGCGGTGGCTCGCACGGCTCCGGCAGCAATTTTGGAAGCAGCAACGTGCCTACAACAGCGATGCTTCACTTCCCAGCGAGCCTCGTGGCCGGTGCCCAGGGCCGCGACCGCGTCTGCCAGATGTGCACCAAGAAAGTGGGCTTCTTCATCCGCAAGCGCAAGCACATTTGCGCGATCTGCGGCATCTTTATGTGCTCGCCGTGCGTCGTCTCGACCGAGTTCAACTCGTGGAAGCTCTGCGGGCTCTGCTGCGACCGCAACGAGAGCCTCATCGCGCGCCACACGGTCTCGCGGCTCGCGTCCTCGAGCTTCGCCAAACTCAGCTACAAGGCCAAGGTCAAGATGGGCTTCGACCGTCACCGCCAGTCGCTCTACGGCGGCGAGCGCTCGGCGATGCTCAACCGCCGCGCGACCGTGACGAGCGCGCGCAAGAACAGCGGCGCCACACGCATCAGCTTGATCCAGAAGACCAGCGGCAAGTCCGCGTACGACGTGCTCGCCGAAGGCAGCGGCTACAACAACGACGGCTACGAAGGTCGCGGTAGCTTGTTCGACGGCAGCAACCGACCGTCCGCGTCGCTTTCCATGCCGCGTGCCGACGGTGGCGGCGGCGGCACCAACCGGAAAAAGGCGTCGGTGTCACTGCCGCGCGCAGACATCAGCAACCGACCAACGGCGTCGATCTCACTGCCGCGTGCGGATCGGTATTCGGGCAGATACCACAGCAACAGCAACGGCAGCATCACGAGCTACACGAACGGGTTCGCTGTCCAGTACACGAAGCAGTCGAGCGGGTCGTTCGACGGAAAACAACCCCAGCAGCAACAGCAGTACTCCCAGCCGCAGCACTCAAGCAATAACTATGGCGGAAATGCCTCGAACTCGACCGCGAACGACTATTACCTGGGCAACATCAGCCGGAGCTACAGCATCTCCAAGTCGCGCATCCAGCTGCTCAACGACGACCAGCAGAACCGCCTCTCGGCGCGCACGACGTGGCGCAGCTCCACGCAGAGCGACTTCGCCGAGATCCACAGCATCCCCGAGACCGAGTCCTCCGGCGCGAGCCTGCGCAGCAGATAACAAGGGCGAGCTCTTTTCAAGAAGAGCTTCTATGAGCCCCCCCACACTTGCACCACAGCGAGAAAAGTTTTCCTTTCTCCTATCGTACCTGCCTGCCTAATTATGAAAAATATCATAGAGTATTATTTACACACAATCAGCACACACACAACTCGGAAGTCTAACGGATAAAGTGTGAAATTGGTTCTGTCAGTATGTGAAATTGGTTCCATGTGAAATTGGTTCTTCGCATATTTTGTAAAGTCTACGTGTTGTTGAACGAAATTGGTCCTACGCATCATCTCCTGTTGCCAAGTACCTGGGGGCTCGATTAGGACGAACTTGCCTCAGTCTTCTGCTTCTTTGCTGGTGGCTGACCCTCGCTCTCCGCCTCTTCCTGTGCTGTTGGCGTTGTGATCGCGATCGGGAGCTCGTGGATCTTGATGCCTGTCAAGATGTACCCGCTGCAGGCGCTCATGGTCATCTCTGGGTGGGTGCGTCCGGGGAGAATCTGGTTGTCGCGCGTCCACGTCTCGCTCATTTGCAGATCGATGACCGAGTTGAGCCCCTGGAGCTTGCTGAACACGCGCGTGAGCGGCTCAAGGAACTCCGAGTAGACCACGAACGGCTTGGAGCACGCCAAGTACGGCAGGAACGTGAACAGGATGCTCTCCGGGTCGTAGTTGCACGCAATGACCAGCGAATCCGACTTTTCACGCACCCATCCGCGCACGATAGCCGCTGGCTCGCGCTTGATCTTGTTCGCGAGGTTCTTGGCCTTCTTGGCTTCGTAGCGCTTGCGCTGCTCGTCCGTGTACGTGGCCAGACGCTCGGCCTCCATTCGATCCTTCTCCTCTTTGGTGTACCCGTCGCGCGCCAGCACCAGCGGCTCCTCCACGACGTCCTCCTCCTTCTTGGCAAAGTTGTGCACGTCCTTGAAGTGGAAGTACTGGATCGACTCGAGCGTGCGCTTGTCAAAGTTGAAGCGGCGCAGGATGTCGGCGGCGGGCTGCTGACCTTCGTAGCCGACGAGGATGCGGCCATTGCCCGCCTGGCGCTCGGCGATCGCGCCGGTGACGAGTCCCATGCACGTGTCGACCACCAGCACGTGCGCGCCGGCGTAGATGTTTCCGTACACGAGCATCTGGCCGAGTGAGTCTTCACGCAGGTTGCTATAACAAAGCGAAGCAGACCGAGTCAGTCATAAGGCACTCGCAGTACCATTGCAATTCATTCCATCACACAAGCTCTTACCAGATCTTGAGCGGGTTCTTGAGGCGGTACGTGCGGCAGAGCGACTCGGCCGTGCACTTGAGGAACTGCACGCGCGGCATGTACTTCTGCTGCTTCTTCTTGAGGTACTTCTGCTTGGAGAACTCGGTCTTCGTGTCCCACGTCTCGCTGTTCTCCACGAGTTTCTGGATGATCTCCTTGCCGGACGCGCCGTTCTCGCGGAGCTCGCCGATCTCCGTCGACGACAGCTTCTGCGCCGTGTTCGTGTCCGTGTACGTGCGGTTGTCGCTCTTGGGCACGAACGCGTCGCCGGTTTCTAATTAGCACCACAGAGAGAGAGAGAGAGAAAGAGAAAAAGCCAGGGTGAGTGCATTGCCATATAACATATCGCTATCTCAAGTGCTATATGAGTGTGTGGATGTACCTGGCGCCACTGGGTCTGGGAACAGTCCGCCCTGCACCTGCACCAGCTTCTTGTTCTGCTCCTCAAAGATGGCGCTACAGAGCAATGAGCAAACGAGCATCACGATTAGAGCCAATAGGCACACCCAGATTAACAGCACGTGCAGTGAGCTCAGTACAGCGCGTGTACCCGTAACGCGAGCCGATCGCAGGTCGCAGCGGCGTCAGCTTCTTGCCCACGCGAATCGTCCTACACACACAAGACAACATGAATACCAGGAGCTCAATTAGCATCATCATCCCATCCCATCCATCCACAGGTCAGTCGCCCATCGTGTCCATTGGTTGCAGCTTGTTGCATCACGTACAGGTCCTTGCGCATGTCCTGGAAGAACATACGGCCGTCGCTCGTTTGACAGATCACGGTGTCGCCCTCGTAGATCACATTCGGCTCGCGCGCAGTCACGGCAGAAGGCTGCGCAGCAGCCACAGTCGCCATCCTGGTCTTCTTGCTGCTCTATTGACGCTTCGCTATTGAAATGACGCCATTAGAATTCAATGGTGCTGTGAACAACATTCACATATAAGAGCGCTCGCTTTTTTGGGCTTGCGAAATAAAAGCCTCCTTCTATAAGAGCGAATGTCCAAGTTTGATACAAACAGCAAGTGCACTTGGACACCCCCAAAATACTAGTTTGGGGGTGTCCAAGCGCACTTGCTGTTTGTAGCAAACTTGGACGCTGGAGGTTTCGACCAATCAGCTTTTTTCTGTTACTTCAATTATGATTGGTTACAAAAGATTTCCACCAATCACCTTCCTTTCTGTGCATTCAGATTCACCCAATTTAGGCGATTCTAGGTGACCTAAAATAGAGCACTTTCAGCATGTGATGTGTGTGACCAGCTCAAGCTCAACTCGGTCGGCAATATATTCGAAGACGAGGGAAGCAGCCAGCACGCAGCTCCAAGCGCTTCTTGATCCTCCGCGTGTGTCTGTATAAAGAGGCCAATTGTACCACCACACAGCTATGCGTCTGCGCGTGCTCTCGTTGATCCCGACCATATGCGCATTCACGGCGCTGGGCAGCGCTGCGCATGCGTCTGGGCAGCCGTCATCACCATCTCGCGCGCTGGAGTCGACGCCGCCGAGCGCGGGCTTCCAGGGGGAGCTCTTCTCGGACGCGTACTACAAGTGGCACTACCGCTGGCACCGCGGCGGCGCCTGGATGTTCCACGAGACCATCCATCCGTGCCTCGCAGTGGATCAGACGTGCGAGTTCCTGGCGGAAGAGCAACAACCGCAGACAACCGCGGTGGTGGCGCTGCATGTGAACACGACGATCGTCAAGCAGCTCGCGTCTGTGAGCGTATCGTACGACTTGGGCTCGAACAAAACTGTCAAAGGAGACTTTGTGGCTGTGTACTGCGTCGACGAGCAAGAGCCGACGGGCAAAGCCACGCCAGGCAACTTTTTCGACTACGTATACATCGAGGAGAGTGCTTCAAGCAACACAGGCAGCATCGTGTTCGGACCGCTCGTGAACATGCGCTGCAGCTACCAGTTCCGTTACATCAGGTACGTGGTCGAGAACAAGTACCAGGTCGCGGGCGAGTCGGCGCACGTGGAGATGGAGAAAGGCGCGTCGCAGCCGCTGCACGTGCGGCTCGCGCTCACGGACAAACCGGGCGAGATGCGCGTGATGTGGAACAGCGGACGCGTGGCCCACGTGCACGTGCACTACGGTACGTCGCGCGACGACACCACGCTCCACTCGGAAGCCACGAGCGAAACCTACGCGGCGTCAGACATGTGCAGCGACCCGGCAACGACCGAGTCCGCCATGTACTTTCGCCACCCGGGGTACATGCACGACGCCGTGATGACGGGTCTCGTTCCAGGTACGAGGTACTACTACACGGTGGGCAGTCGCGAAGGCATCACGAGCGAGGCGTTCGCGTTCACGTTCCCTCCTGAAGCGGGCGTTGCTCCCGTGACTACTAGCAATCGTACGCAGAGCTTCTTCATGTTTGGCGACCTGGGGCAGAGCGTCCTAGAGCCGCAGCCGTTGTTCCCCGAGCGCCATTTCATGACCACGCAGTTCAAGTCCCGGCTGTCCAAGTCGGAGACCCAGACCGTGATGAAGCGCATTGAACAGGATTTGCAGGACGACGCGAGCACGGGCAACTACGTCGGACTCGTGCACATCGGCGACCTGTCGTACGCTAAGGGGAGGACGTACATCTGGGACCAGTTTGGCGCGATCGTGCAGCCCGTGGCGTCCCAGATCCCCTACATGGCCGGCATCGGGAACCACGAATACGACTACCTTGTGAATGGCGCGACCCATGATCTCTCTGGTGACGAAGCGGCCAAGCTGAACGGCTGGCACCCGGAGGGCGGCAACTTCCGCAACGACTCCAAGGGCGAGTGCGGCGTGCCGTCGGTCAAGCGCTTCCACATGCCGGACAACGGCAACAAGCTCTTCTGGTACAGTTTTTCCATTGGACTGACGCACCACATCGTGCTCAGCAGCGAGCACGAGTGCGCTTCCCACTCGCCGATGCGCAAGTGGCTCGAGCACGAGCTCAAGCAAGTGGACCGCAAGAAGACCCCGTGGCTGCTGGTGCACCTCCACCGGCCGCTCTATTGCTCGGAGAACTACCTGGGCGACTACTTTGTGTCGCACATTTTGCGCAACTGCCTCGAGCGCGTGTTCATGGAGCACAAGGTCGACATTGTGTTCTCGGGCCACTACCACGCGTACGAGCGCACGTGCCCCGTGTACCAGGACAACTGCCGCCACAAGATCTTGGAGGACGGCCAGGAGAAGGCGCTCGCGACCACGCACATCATGATCGGCTCTGCGGGCGCCGAGCTCGACGACATCGACTACATGAGCGCGCACTGGAGCGTGAACAGGCAGCAGGAGTACGGCTACGGCAGGCTGCACGTGTACAACGCCACGCACGCGCTCTTTGAGTTCCTGCGCACGCGCGACCGCGTCGTGAGTGACAGCAAACTCATCATCTCGGACCACGACTGGAGCTACCGGAGGGGCGAGTAAGCAAGACGAGCAAGGGCAACTAACAAGGTCAAGTTTTTTTGTGTCAGGAGTGCTTGCTTGGATTGTGGCAATAGCATGCTCTTGCTTGTTTGTTTGTTGGTTGGTTTAGCGAATAAGTTATACGGTCTTTCTGTGTGGCTGGCTTGCGTTGTACCTCAAGAGCTCATACGTGCGGTAACGAGGAAGCCTGGGACCTGGATCCGCCGCTGGAAGTGGTCGCGCGCATGAAGCCCACGGCGGTCTGCGGCTTGCGGCTCTTCCTCGTCGGTGAGGGCGACAGCGGCAGCACGGCGACCGCCGCGGCCGCTTTCTCCATCGCGCTCGGCTGGAGACTCGGGACGCTCACGCAGTGCGCGATCTCCTGTTTCTTCTCAAAGGCGTGCAGAGCTTCGAGTGATGGCGTCGCCGAGCGCGGGGCGATCGCTGCGGAATTCCACACGCGGTTCGCGTGCTTCCACTCGTCAAAGCTCAGAGCCGGGTGGTGGGACGATGCAGTTGCTGTCATTGTGGAGGAGCCTGACTGTTTCTTGAGCGCTGCCATCTTGGAGGGCGAGTTGAGACTTCCGATGACGCGGGTGGTGGCTTCCTTCAATGGGGAGCTGCTACCGTGGTACGTTAGAAGGAGCTCTTCGCTCAATGATCCTGTTGTTAGCGTGGTGGTGCTGAACCCCCGCCCACCTCTCGCGGGCAAAGCGGTGGACGTCGCGACCAGCGCCTTAACCTGGTTCTGCAGCTCCTCGATCTCGCTCTTGAGGTCGTCGATGATCCGCATCGCGTCGCGCTCGCGCTCCTCGCTCAGCTTGCGCTCTTTCCACGCGAGCTCACACTCGTCCCTGTAGAACACGAGGTTCTTCATCTCCTCGTCCTGCACGTGCTGGTCCGCCTTGATCTTGAGTGCCGCGAGCACGAGCTCGTTCTTCATCTCCAAACACTACAGTACCCACAGCCACATCAAATGATGTTAAGACCCGCCTCTCTGATGACAGCTAGCCCCATGTCATACACTACACTACACTACGTGAGGCGGCGCACCTTGTCGCGGATCCGGCGCTGCGTGCGGACGTGCTCGCGCAGCAGCGTGCTCAGCAGCGTGTACTCGTAGCGGAAGCGGTCGAAGACGCGCATCATGCGCCGCTTGCGCGTGGCGTCGTCCACGTTGTCGGCCTCGAGCGCTTCGAGCAGCTCGCGCTCGGCCGCCTGGTAGCGGCGGTAGCTCTCCTGCTCACCTGCAAGTGCCGCCTCCGCCTCTGCCTCCTCACTTGCATCAGGAGCAGCGCTGTCGTCAGAGCTCAGCAGAGCGTTCGCGTGGACTGACGCCATTGCTTGTCTGTGGATGGCTTGGTGTTGCTGCTGCGATTGGTTTTGTCAATCAAATGTGAGGAGGCTGGCTAATCTTGGCGTCGCTTTAGGATCACAGATCATTGAAGCAAAAAGCCTATTATACAACATGCTTCCCGAATGTATGCTTTATGATAGGTTTATCGAGACTCCTATCTACGTATCTTATTTTTTATACTGTATTCGTTTTTCATTATACAATATGATCCAACTGTGTAAATTAGTATAAATTGTGGCGTACCCCAAATTGTGTACAAATCCTGTGTTAATTTGGGATACGTCACAATTTATGCTAATTTACACAGTTGAATTTGTCTCTAAAATAGTATAGCTTGTGGCAGGATTGTCGCTCGGCGGACAAACTATTTTACACGAAACACAATTCGAATGTTTACTTGAATTGCATGGAAAATATTCGAATGATGCGGCATTTAGAACAAAAACCAACCAAAAAAGCTGCTGTGGAGGCTCCACATTTTGATATTGTGACTTATAACAACACTTCATCAATTTCGTTAATTTTGATTTTTGGAGTGAATTTCCTTGAGCAATGTCGAATTCTAGTAGAAAATGCCTCTCGCGCAACTCGACAGGTTGTCTCCTCAGCAAAGTTCGGCACGCAATTGGAGATCGCGCGTGTTTGTTGCCGCTGAAAGATCTCCAGTCGTGCTATCGCCCTCCACAGTTTACTATTTGCAGCACAATACGCATGTTCCCGTGTTGCTCCATACCTATGTACTACACAATCGAACAGCTACAGTAGCTTCGACGAGAAGAGGGGTCGACGAGAATGCCAAAACTGTAGATGAACGAAAGGATCCAAGCAGCGAGCGCCTGATGATGGATGCCCTGAAACGCTGGTTGCTGACGGCTGTCAGAGAGAGCAAAGCATAATGCTGTGATCTTTTTCGATCTGGTGGGGTTCAGAAATTCAGTGGTCGCAGGATACCGTCTGTACCTACGAGACTGTGTGATCCCGAACAGAAAGAAAGATTGGGATCCTTTGCTGACAGTCCTTCCTCCCTCTTCCAACGAACTCGAGTTCAAGTTCGAGTGGAGGACTCGTCGATGGTGTATCAAGAAATTTTCTAAGCCAGTTTTGCTTTTGCAGTTCACAGCGACTGGCCACCTGTGCTGTAGCGGTATGCAGTCGCTGTGTGCGCACGAGAGAGCGATTGCAGAGGGTCGTGTGAACGTGACGCTCACGTTTTCAGCCGCGCCGCCTGCTCTCTCATCCCCACGCTGGGGACAAAGCGTAACACACTTGCTGTGAGTGCTTCGTAAGTGTCGCAGGTCGAACAATTGCAAACAAATCTCCCATTATCAGTTGTGGGGAAAGTGGTCCATTTCCGATGAAATTGTTGCTGGCTCCTCTGCCCATTCTGGACTTTGACGGCAGTGGAACCACACACAGACACACACACAGCGGAGCTCTAAACGGAGACGTTTTCCTTCACAAGATCACTCCAAGCGGCTCTCAAGCCATTTTGGAAACCAGAGGTCACAAATCAACTGGGCTGTGGTGCTTTTAGGTTGATTGCTCCTTCTGGTTGGTGTTCATGTCGCGGACCAAGAGAGCGAGCGAGCGCCGCCCTCCACACCAGCCGTGCTCCGTCCGTCCGGTAGTCGGCCACTCACACAATAGAAAAACTGGTTTAAGCAAAATTATTCGCTTCTGGCTGCTGCGTCTATTCCACACCCACACACAACAAGGATAAACAAACGCAGCTCGCAATAATTACATTTGAGACTCCCACCTGAATCTCAAAAGACTCAACACACACATGTGTGTTGGCGCTGAAAGGCAGCAGCGAGCTGTAATAGCCTTGCAATGAGTGAAAGAACTTTGGCGGGCGAATTACTGAATGCTATCGGCCCCTCTCAGAAAGGCAAGAAACAAACTCAGGACTGGAAGTCCCTGGATTTCATGTTGAAGCTACTACAGTACTTGTAACAATACGAAAGGCAAGGAGTCCCCGTGACGCAGGTGGCAAGCCCCAACACGCCTCAAGAGCTGGTCAGAACCGTGGAAGGTGAGAGGAGGAGCGAACTGCTCGCTCGCTCGCTCGCTCGTCTTTGTTTCAATTGCAAACTTCCAAACAAAACCGACCGGCGTGTATTGATTTGTACAGTCTCGCAACACGACAGCAAGCTCCGAGCAGTTTGCTCGACATTCGAGTGACTCAACAAGAAGCGGCGGCAGCATCCCTCGCTCTCGCCATCTGGTGCACAGAGACGAGTGGATCAGCTCATCTAATGGGTGCCATGAGACAGAGCGAGGCCGACAAAACAACTGTTTGCAACAAGCGCAAAAGCGCGTGGCATCGTGCCAGACCGATCGATCGCTCTTCGCCGGCATTTTTTACTGCCCTAAAAAGCCTGAAAAGCTCCCGGAAAGCCGCGCACAAAATCCAAATCCCAGGTCGTGTTTTGCCGCAAAACGAGGTGCCTTGATTGCTAAGAGAGCTGCTCGCGGTTGGTTAGTCGAACGAGACGGAAAAATCGGACCTCCTGGTTGTCGGTTCCATACCCAACGCAAGCAAAGACACAAGACACATCCCTATCAGAGCGAAAAGTATTTCTCCATCGATGATAGGGAGGGACGAGTTGAGTTCAGAGGATACAGATACAATGCAGCAGCCTCCTCTCGCAGCCACTCTATGTTTTTTTAACATTGCGATTCACCCACCTGTTCAGAAACAGTCTTCTCGCTGACTGTGACGCGTGTGTGTATCTGGCCCAACCTCATTTCTGGTACGGACAACGTTGACGTTGACATCGATCCAGAGCTCTCGGACCTCCAGGATCCCAGAATGCAATTTCGTAATGCCTGGACCAGAATGCGACGCTTTTGAAGGCTGAGTGGCTCAATTGAGTGACTGGAGTGGCGAAGCGCTCACTTTCGAAGGACGGATGGAGCTCTCCGAGTCTCCGCTGCTGCTGGTGACACGACACGATCTGATAGATCAGATGGCCTGACCGGCTACATTTCGTTCAGCGGTTGCTCAACGAGCAGCCCACTTTTATTTACGACTAATAAAGGACCTATAAGCAAAATATTTGATAAAAGAAGAACATATATCCTCAAAATGAGAACGCGCTTCGATATTTTTTGGTTCTGCTCCGGATGGACTGCTTGCACCTCGTGGTGGAGAGCAGAAAACAGAAAGTCTCGGTTTGTGAGTGGATGGACGGACACATCCGAGACACCCGTTGCTTTTTTTGCCGGTGCACCATTCCGACACGCTGCCAGTGGCGGACGATAGTAAGCGACACGCGCGAATAAGATTCGTCTCTACTTCCAAGGCGCGATCTGCTCCTCCTTTCAATGCGACACGCCTTCTAACATCTCTGTTGCACTGACTTGTACAAGAGGGCTCGTGAAAATTTCCAAGAACAAATGTACCACCATCTGTGTTATTTTTACAATTAAGAGCCCACATTGGATACTTGTTTCCTATTGTTGATACTTTTCTCGCGATAATGTTGTCGACCACTCATCATCACTCCGTTTCGGGGCGAGCATCAAGACGAGCCTAACCATGTGGCCCCAACCGGACAACAACAACAGCAGCCCCAAGCCAGCAGCACTATCCCTGTTCCTTCAGCAGGCCAACTCTCTCTACGCGGGTGTCTGTAATCCCGGGAGTCTCGGAGCCGTGTCCACCGTCGTGAGATTACGTCAGGGCATCTGGTTTTCGGTCCGAGCGACATAGACCAGTCACTTCAAGCTTGCTCCTCTTGCTTTCACTATTGCCGGTTGCAAAAGCGACACGCACAGTGGGGCTCCCGCAATCCAAAGCTCGCGCTCTCATTCAGCCCACTCAGCCACCGGTGGTGTGCAACGCCCAGCCAGTCGGACACGAGCCTCCAGGTTCCTTCATCATTCCGTATCAGTGCGAGCGAGCGAGCGCATCACCACTCCTTCGCTCGTCGTCGTCCAATTTCATTTCCACACTTGAGCTCAGCGCACCGTTTGTTTGGTTTGGTTCGTTCGTCGACCCGCATCAGCTACCCCACACCCACTCTGCGATCCTGAGAGAGAGAGAGAGAGAGAGAGAGAGAGCGTGAGAAAGCCCCAAAGAGCGTACGCACTCACTCACTCACTCACTCGAGAGCCAATTGATTGTTCACTCCGGAGGCAGCGAGCGAACACACACTCTCACGCACTCGTCAGTCACCAATTTGCTTTTGCTGTTGCGGAACGAAACCCCAAGTAGCGAAAGCGACAGACCCAGACAATGTTGATGGAACAGAACGTGCTTCGGTCTAACTGGCCGATCTCCGACCACGACTACCCGGCCGGCACGCTCGCCTCGGTCGAGCAGCAGCACTTCCCGTCGCTCATGTCGTCGTTCCATAACTACTCGGCGTTCCCGTCGGCGGCGGCGCAGCGTTTCAAAGAGGAGTCCCCGCGCACCTTTGGCTCGCTCTACGCGCACCAGAGCCACCCGACCAGCAGCAGCACCCACAGCAGCAGCCAGCAGTACCACAGCCACCACAGCTATCCAGCGGCGTCCACACCGTCGTCACAGCTGTCGCTCCACCACTCGTTGCCGATGTCGCTCTCGATCCCGAGACCCGCGGGCTCCGCGTCCACCAGTGGCTCCCGAAAAGCGTCCGAGGAAGAGCGGAAGGCCAAGCACCGCGAGGCGCAGCGCCGCTTTGTCAAGCGCAAGAAGGTACTACGTCAATGCAACTAGCAGGCATCTTGAAGGTTTTTGATGATTGCTCTTACACAGAGAGACTGACTGGGGGTACACACGTATCTATCTATCGATTCATTTCATTTCATTCACAGGCCGAGATGGTGCAGCTCAAGCAGCTCGCGATCGAGCTGGAGCTGCAACACCAGCTTCTCGAGGTCATGAGCGAGCGGATCGCGCTGGAGCGAGAGAACCGCGCGCTCAAGGGCGACATCGCGATGACGCGGGACCAGGCGCAACACGCCGAGCACGAGAGTGACGTTCACCAGGTACCTACAACCTAGAGCGCTTTGAGCTTTTTACCTGTGTGAGCATCATGCCTAACCTCCTGCTGTGCTCTTCTTGCGGTGTCCTAACAGAGAGAGCGCCCGCCGATCCAGCTCCCCAACTTGGAGTTCAGCTTTGAATGGTGATTGCGGATCCTTTCCTCCCAGCCATCCAACCCCAGCATCAAGCCAGCCTGAGAAACTCATTCATACATAGATGCATACGATAGACCGACCAACAAGAACCTAGAGAGAGCGAGAAGCAGCCAGCCCTCAGGCGAGCCAGCGAGCAAAGCCCAGCGCGAGCCCCCAACCAATAGAGACTATTTATGCGGCGCGAGGGTCTACGCTCGGCTCTTACATCGTGAGACCAATCCGAGCATGACGCGCGACCTGAAGGTTGAAGCCGCAGCCGCGTGTCACTACGACCAAACCCACCACCACAATACAAAACCACAATTTTGGACCTCACGCCCGTCCACTTTCTTGCTTTTTGCTTTGCTTTGCCTCCTCTGCTTTGGCTCGCAAGTCGGTGGTTCCATTGGCCTCCTCGTCTGACTGAATAGACATTGGCTCAGACTGAGCAGCGTCACGCTCTTGTGGCCTACAAGTGTGATAGCGAGCTTTATTGTTTGTTTGAGCCGCTCGGTGATACTGAACAAAAGGAGATTAAAGTGAGAGCTCTCTCTCGTTGAAGTATCCCTTCCTTACTCGAAGAATTCGATAGCTTGCTTGGTCGAGTGCTCACCTAGAGCACCCCACGAGAGAGTGGCTGATAGCCTGAAGCAGAGCTTTTCGGGGTGGCGTCCTGCCTGCCATATGTGTGCCACGAGCAGCTCCGATCAGCCCAGCTCAAGTCAACTTGATGCCACGAGCAAGGTTTGGATCGCTTGCTCTTCCTTCTGGCTTCGATCGTTCATTCATTTCATTTCATTTCATTCATTCATTCAGGGCAGGTACTTGTAGCAACGTCGCGGCGGAACAGCCGTCAAGTAATCCAGAGGTGATGCGTCCATAACCATTCGACCCTCGAGCCACACACACAACACAACACAAAGTATGCATTTTCGTCAAAGAGACGTCACCTCATCAGCCGTAAAAGCACTCAGCAGACCCTTACAATCGCCAGCTGGTACAATACAATAGCAGGAGCGCCAGCCAACCAGGTGTTGGCTCATTCGGGTGAAATCCGTGTCAGCTGTTGCTGAAATTCGCCATTTCAATTTTGTGGACAACAGTGGACCAAGCCCTTTTGGTCGCGAAGAAGATAAGAGCAATTGTTCATTAACAATAGGGAATAAGCCTCCACGTAGCGAAACTAAACCGGTACCGGTTTACACACAACCGGGATCAGAATCGGTATTTTGGTTTTTGAGGGAGAATACACAGCAGACCATTAGTTAGAAACGACTGAAATGCGTGTTGACAATGCCAATATTTTTTGAAAATGCATGGAGCCCTTGGACACTTGACTTGCTTCAAAATTCTTTCCAACAGATCGGAATCTGTGGACACTTTCCACATCCTGCTGAGCCGCTTCTACTTCAACAACAGATTGGACACATTTTTGGAGAAATCTCGTGAGAGATTCCAGAGGGCTGAGCGAGGTGGAGGATTTGCAAAACTGGGCACTCTAGTTTTGAGAGAATCGCACAACACAGATTTTTTCATGGCATTTCAAGTCTCAAGAGGTGCCTGACAAAGGTGGAAACTTTTGTTGTGGCTTGCCGACTGCCGCGATCTTTGGATCGCTCTCTATCAGTACGGCGGTGACACTCGAGATGGAGCTGACAGAGTGACAGCGGTGCAACAGGTGGATTCATCTAAAGTACCCACACCTGCTGCATCGAGAGTCACCGGAGAAATTGGCTTTCACTTGTAAGTCATTACTGTAGTACAATAGCACATTTTTAGGACAATAAGCTCACAAAACTCCCCATAAGAACGCCAAAGCTTTCCTCACGTTGTCGTCGGTGGGTTTCCTCAAGTACGACGTCACGGAACGGAACCTCTCTCGGTCGTTCATTCGGTGGTTGTGTTTCCTCTGGTGAGGACTCGGAGCAACGCCGGAGGTTTTTGACGATATCCTCCAGAAACCCCTCCATCGAAGCTGCTTTTCTGCGTGAAAAAAAGCAGACTTTTTTCGTCTGATTCGCCAGATTCGTCAACAGTCTGCGCCATAGTACTACTGAATCAGCATCCAAAGCACTTTTCTATGCAGTAGTTAATTATGCAAACCAACAATCATACGCACTCTCGAGTTGTCTATAATGGAGCGTGTTCTTGTTTGGAAATTCCCGTGTCATCTCTCTAGTGCACACATCTCTATTTACATGTCGACACCTTGCTCTTCCAGTCGAGGTATTGTACTGTATGCCAAACTCCCAACACGCAGCATCGCGATATGCATATCGAGGGCGTTTGATGACCATCTCCTCAGAGTTGCATCTTTCCCGTGTTCAACTTTCCTGCGGCGTGTTGCTGGTTGTTGACCACCACCACAGCAGATTGATCGGGTACACCTCCACGGCCTGAACCAGTTGTGGGCCACCACAGCCCACCAGCCACAACCAGTCGACCATCGCCTTTCTCAAGAGGTCCAATGTGGCGCCGGCCTCACCCATCCACTTGCTGCATCCCTCCCTTTCCGGAGGTTGCTGCCTCACTTGCGCATTTGCCCTCCACGAGGCAAGCAAGCAACCTCCCTTCCTCCAACGCTCTCCTGACCCCATAGAGTCATGAAGATCTTCTCCGCCCTGCTCGCGCGCTCTCAGCTGGCGGCGTTCGCTGGTCTCCTCCTACTGAGCTGCTCATCATCCTCTGTGGACGCCAAGGAGCGCAACAGCGCCATCGAGGTGCTGCGCGGCGGCGCGTGGACGTTCCACGTCGGCGGCGGCGACCCGTGCGACTTTGCGCGCACCAAGTGCACGTTCGCGCCGGTCTCCGCTCTGTCGAACACTTCGGCACCACGAGCGCTGCGCGAGAGCGTGGGCACTGCCACTGGAGACGATGCCGGGACCATGGAGACCATGCCGACGGTGCGCAAGTCGCCGCACGCCGTGATGAGCGTCTCGAGCACGCGCATCAACCATTTGGACCCGCTCGCCGTGTCGTTCTCGCTCCAATACGCGACCCCGGGTGCCGCCGACTGGATCGGCGTGTTCTGCAACGACAACGAGGCCACGCCGCTGCCGGACGACCAGTACGTCGACTGGCGGTACACGGGCGGAGCGAACGCCGCGACGTTCCAGTTCGGCCCGCTCGTCAACATGCGCTGCGCGTGGCAGTTCCGGTACTTTGCTGCCACGGGCGCCGACGGGAAAGTGAACGTCAAGCTCGGCGCGTCGCCGTTCGTGCGCTTCAACCGCGGCAACAAGGAGCCGCTCCAGGTGCACATCTCGAGCACGTCGGTGGCGAGCGAGATGCGTGTCATGTGGGTGAGCGCGCCGGTGCAGGCGCCGACGGTGTTCTACGGCGCGAGCCCCACTTTGCTCACGAAAGTCGCGGTCGTCACCGGCGACTCGTACAAGGCGAGCGACATGTGCCACGCGCCGGCGACGACCGAGGCGTCGCAGTTCTTCCGGGACCCAGGCACGATGTACGCGGCTGTGATGAAGGACCTGGAGCCGGAGCAGACGTACTACTACAAGGTGGGCGACATGAACTTGCAGTCCCCGGTGTACAAGTTCAAGACCCCGCCCGCCCCAGGCAAGCAGACCAAGCCCATGAGCTTCTTCGTGTACGGTGACCTGGGCGACTGGAACATCAAGGCGACGGGACCGCAGCCGGAGCAGCGCACGGCCACCACCGTGGAGCTCATGCGCAGGGACATGGACGACCCGAAGACCAACTTTGTCGCGACCATGCACAACGGCGACATCTCGTACGCCATGAGCCGCACGTACTTGTGGGACCAGTTCAGCGCGATCATCCACCCGGTGGCGACCGAGATCCCGTACATGGTCGGCATCGGCAACCACGAGTACTGCCACACAAGCGGCGGCGAGAAGGACCCGTCGGGGGCCCCAGGCAACGGCTTCCACCCGCCAGAGGGTAACTACGGCAGCGATTCGTACGGCGAGTGTGGCGTGCCGTTCAACAAGCGCTTCATCATGCCGGACAACGGCAACAAGGTATTCTGGTGGAGCGTCGAGTACGGACTCACGCACCACACGCAGATCAGCAGCGAGCACGACTTCACGCCCGGCGCCCCTATGTACGAGTGGCTCGAGAGCGATCTCAAGAGCGTCGACCGCGCCAAGACGCCGTGGCTGTTGCTGTACCTGCACCGTCCCATGTACACGTCGGAGCAGTACGACAGCGACTACCGCCTCTCGCTCTTCATCCGCAAGAACCTCGAGCCGCTGCTCGCGAAATACAAGGTCGACGTGGTGTTCTCGGGTCACTACCACTCATACGAGCTCACGTGTCCCGTGTACCAGGAGAAGTGCCTCAGCGCGCCGCTGGCCTCATTGCCACCGACAACCGCCGGTGATCCAGTCGTCCACGGTCTGGAGAAGGCCAAGGCGCCCGTGCACATCATGGTCGGCTCGGCCGGCGCCGACGTGGACGACGTGGGCTACTTTGACGTGCCCTGGCGCGTGGCCGCGGAGCTCAACTACGGCTACGGCCGCTTCCACGTCTTCAACGCGAGCCACGCGCAGTGGGAGTTCGTGCGCAACAAGGACAAGCAGGTGACGTCGACCGCGTGGGTGATCAGCGACCACGACTGGATCGTCACGGACGCCTAAGGTTTGGTTTTGAGCTTGTATCGTGTTCAGTTGTCGTCAGTCTATTATAAACATTGTGAACTGCAATTACGGCGATCGGTTACGCGCGCTTATGGTTCGTGACGATTTCGATTGACCCCACAGGCCCTCGATCGTCTCAGTACTAATCTCCAAGGTCGCATCAGATAGGCAAGGCCGGCCCAGCAGCTCATCCAGCCTCCGTACTTATCTATCTCTATGTTTCAGAGCGCGGTGATCCATGCCGAGTACGAGTTCGCCAACCACAACGCAGTCATCAACGGCATGTGCTACAACCGGCACCAGGACTGCTTCGTCTCGACCGACGACACGTGTCTGCGGCTCTGGAGCGCCTCGAAGGACGAGCTCCGGCGCGTGGAGCTGCCCGCGCGGACGGCCAACTTCATCCAGGCGCTCGAGTACGTCGACTCACGCCAGCTCTACGTCGCGGCGGCGCTCGACGGCACGCTCAAGATGTACGACGCGAATCTGAACGAGCTCGCGTCGGTGTTCACCGGCCGAGGCACGATCCTGAGCCTCACGTTTGACGCCAAGCACAACCGCCTGCTCGCCGGTGGGGTGGACGGCTGCGCGGCCTGGCTCGTGCGCGGGAAGCCCCTGGGTGTGGCGGAGGAGAACGGCATCAACCCGCACTACGAGCTCTCGCCGGTTCCGAATTTCTTCACCCACGCCGTGGCGACAACAACGGCAGCTGAAAACTCAGGGTCAACCGACAATGACGGACGAGATCACACCAGGACTGGTAGTCTCAGTGACGCGAACGCGCTTCTCAGTCCGTCCAAGCGGAAGAGTAAAGCTGGTGGGTCCCTAGCTGGGGCTACAGGTCGTAAGAAAGGCGGCATTGGTAGTAATAGTGGAGTCCTCCCACACCAGCGGCCCTGGGTACAGAACCTGCAGCTGAACGCGGATAAGACCAGGCTCTACGCGCAGAGCAAGCAGTGCGTGGACGTGTTCAGCGCCGCCGACGGCCACTTCATCGAGACGTACAGCGACCTGTTCCCGAAGGAGTACGGCGCGATCATGGCGTTCGTCGTGCACGAGAAGACCCACTACCTGGTCTGCGGGTACCTCAACGGCTGGATCTTCGTCGTCTCGCTGCACCCGATCTCGGTCGTGCACGTGTTCAAGGATCACACGATGAGCATCACGGGTCTGGTGGTGCACACGTCATCGAACCTCATTCTCTCCAGCTCGCTCGACGGCACGGTGCGGCTCTGGGACCTCGAGGCTCGCAGGCAGGCGCATCGTCTGGATATCGGACACCCCGTGCAGGAGATCCAGCTGCTCGTGCCGCACGCGAACCCGTGTCGATTCTACTGCCGCGTGCGCAGCGCGATCCAGTTGTTCCGCATCCAGTCGACGATCAAGGAGCACCTGCCGGCGCTCTCGCCAATTTGTATCCTGCAGCGGGTCCAGTACCCTTCGCACGAGCCTGCAGCGATGGTGGGAAAGCCTGAAGGTAGTGATGGCGGTACAAGGAATCCAAAGAACCTTGGAGTAGCCCCAGACGAGGGCTCAGATGAAAGTGATGGCGACCAAGGCGGCGACAATGAAGATGACGACGATGATGAATCAGGCGGCGACAGCAACAGGAAGCAGGTGATCGTCGCGGCCGGCATGGACAAGACCATCCGATTGTTCACGGGTCGCGCGGCGAATGAAGCGCCGAGCTTCACGTGGATCCCGGAGGAGTCGTGTCTCGACATGATCGGCTTTGCGCTCAACCCCGTGGGGAAGCACCTGTTCCTGCTGCTTGAGAGCCAGAAGATCGTCGTCGTGGACGTGAGCGTGCACGACAAAGAGGAGAGTTCGATCTTGCGGATCATCGACATGGGCACGCAGCAGCACCCGGGGTTCGGTGGGGGTTCTTCCTCAACGGCGTCCAAGCCCAGCAGCAAGAGCTCAAGCTCCCAGGACGCCAACGGAAGTCGGCGGAGCCACATCAACAGTAATTCGTCGTCTACTACTAGCAGCAATAGCAGTTCGAACAGCAACAGCAGCGGTTGGAGCCCACCGCGCGGCAGCATCAAGTGCATCTGCGTCTGCTACTACCCGCCGATCTTCCGGTCCGCAGCACCGAGTGCGTCCACGACCGCGCATGTGACGCCCACGGCGCAGTCGAAATGGTTCAGCCGCACGTTTGTGAACCGCCGGCAGCCGTCGTCAATCGCCCAGGAGCTCAAGAAGGTCGAGGAAGAGCTTGCGGAGCAAAATCTGACTGGTGCTAATGCCTCAGGTGGCATTCCGGGCCATCGCCGCAACGCGCTCATCCAGTCCGAGTACGAGTGGATCGTGTGCGGGAGCGAGTTCGGCCACCTGCTCTTCTGGCACACGGGGCTGACCAACAACGGCAAGGGGGCGATCAGCATCGACGCGCACGACGCCGGCATCATCGCGGTGACCGCGAGCTCGTCGTCGCCGCTGCTCGTGAGTCTGGACGAGGCCAAGCGCGTGAACCTGTGGTACTTCCAGCCCGTGTTCATGCTGCGCCACATGCTCGACCTGAGTGAGAAGCCGTCGTGTTTTGCGCTTTCGCCGAAATCCGAGCTGCTGCTGAGTGGGTACGACGACGGAAACGTCGTCTTCATGGACCTGAGCGACCCGCCGGCCGTCGTGACCCATGCGAGCGACGAGAACCACTTCGCGATGGTCAGCGCCGCGGACTTCCTGGACGAGAAGGCGATCGTGCTCACTGCGAGCGTCGACGCGATGATCAAGATCTGGGACCAGGAGAAGAACCTGCTCCGCCAGCTCAACATCGCGATGGCGTTCACCAGCTTGTGCTTCATGAATGCGAGCGGCGACGTCATGGCGGGGCTCTCGAACGGGATCTTCATCGTCACGAGAGACGATGTGCTGCCGGAGAAACCCCCAAAACAGAAGCAAAGGAAAGAACTTAAAGCAGCGGCAGCGGTGGCGAAGACCACGGAAGCGAACCAGAAAGTGGACTCACCACGAGAGCCCGCGTCTGTGGCTGGTTCAGTCAGTGGAAGCGGGAGTGGTACCCATAAACTACCTCCGGATCGAAAAACTCCTGGAGTCGCTGGGAATGCTCACAACATTTCTACCAACAAAGTCAAAGCTGGAGAGAATACTGGAGGAAGAGAGCAGAAGAATTTGCAACAGGTCCATTTTGCAGAAGACCCAAGTGCTACTGACGCTGGGAGGAATCCGGCGAGTACTTTGTGGAAAAAGCCCCAGCAGGAGGGTGACGATCTCACAAAGTGGCTTACGTACGTGGATCGACCGCTCGCAACGCTCGAGTACGCCCCTGTGCTGAGACCGCTCAACAAACCCAAGGCGCCGCCTGAGAGTGGGGACCGAATAAACGAACTGCGAGTTATGAACCAACGGATGCCTTCGAGACGCCAGGTACAGTACACAGACTTGAAATCTCGAGCCAATTATGTAGTCAAGTTGGCTAACATTGTGTATGGGCTGTGTGGTATGACGACGCATAGCGGAAGAAAGAGCCGTACTCGCAGGTGCTGCCGCTCATCTCAGCCGACAGCAAAGAAGAAGACTGGCGCGAGCAGCTCATGTACGCCCTAACACCTCAGCACACTCTCACTTGCCTTACCATTCGGCTGTCTCATAACTTGGGCTTCCTATGTATTTCTCATAGGCCGTCGACACCGTATCGCCTGCTGTCTGCGGTGGGAGTGGCAGCCGCTCAGCGGCACTCGAGACGCAAGTCCCAATTACCGTCGTCACCACTGGTTCTGCAGACTCTGAGCCAAAGCCCTCGGTCGAGATCCCCTCAAAAGCCCTCGAGTGTATCGCAAATGGAGTACAGCAACAACAATGGCTCTGTTGGGACTCCTAGCAGTCCCGAGATGGCGATGGGGCTTGGCATCGGTGCCAGCACCGCAGCGTCTCCGCTTCAGTACTGCAAGCACCAGGCGCCCGTGTCGCCAAAGCAGAAAACACCGCGCAAGCTCTGGAACGCCATCGGTGGGGAAGACCGGCGGCTGATCGTGCTCCAGCGGAACGTGCAACAGTTTTAGCAAAAAGTGCGATAGCAAAATGAAACTAATGCGGTATTGAAGGACTTGATAATTATCTTGGTTCGTGGACTAGATGACTGCAAAGCTGGCGCTAATCGCAAGCAGCACTGCTGCTGAGTAGATCGAGAGCTCGCCGACAGCTTGCATCGCGGCGTTGCAGCCGCACCGAGCTGCCTTCACGCGCAAGACGTCCATGTGGTCGTTCCAGTAGCCATTCAGCGTCTTTGCCGGGTCGAAGTAGAAATCCTGCGGCGCGTACACGCCGTCACACTGCTTGTAGAGCGCGTCTATGAGCGACTGGCACTTGGGCGGACACACAAAGTTCGCGGGGCTGCACGCTAGGCAGGAGCCATAGGTCGAGCCGTTGCCTTCGACCGAGATCTGGTCGACTGCGAAGCCGCAAGGAGCCCAGGACTCGCCCTCTGGCTTTGGGTTCGCGAAGCTCGACGTGCCCTCGTCGAGGCTCACTCCGAAGCTGAAGATGAGTAGGACAGCGAGTAGGAATGCTGAAGACGGGGTGCAGGTGGTGCGCTTGAGCTTCGGTGGCATGGAGCTGGTCGCGGTCGGCCTTGACGTTGCTGTAGAGCTCTTGGATAGTGCGCTGTGGTATCTCGAGAACCAGTGCGAGCGAGCAAACAGAGAGCATACCAAACTGGACAAAAGTGATGACTTCAGATCAGAAGGCATGCGCCGAAAATACTTTGGTCTTAGGACAACTCGAGACCAACACTCGGAGACAAGCCCAACATTCATACTCATCAAATATGAATTAAACTGAACTGAACCGCATAGAAGTACCACGGGATCCACTCTTTCAGTGCTGGTGATGTCGTATCAGACAAAAGATCCGCCGCTACCGCCTATATAACCGCCCCTACTGTACTGTAACCGAATCCGTCGAATACATGGTTTCGGGCGAGTTCATCGTGGCGTTCAGCCTTGGCGCTTGCTAATGTCATACTCTTGGTGTGAATGCGCTGAAGCTGCGGGGCGTCGATGTGGCACATCAGTCAGCTGTGGTTGGTTTGCTCGTGCGGACAGTCGCTCGCGACTTTTGTTCAGCTCATCAATTTTAGGACGTAGAAAATACTGCCCCCCTTCCCAGCCTAAAATGAGCTGTTTTCTGTTCGCAATGGATGTCGAGAATGTTGGTAAATGATCTCATGCACAAACATTCTTATTCGTTTCCGACCAACTGTACCCATCTTGTTGAGTGTGCTCATTTTTAGGAATGTTTGTACAGATCCCTACGTGACAACGAAACTGGACGAGCGAGAGCGTCCTTCGTTCGCTCAGATAGACGGATAGATAGCACTGCAAAAGGGGCCGCAGCTCAGAGAGCCAAACAAAAAGACACGATAGAATAAGCGAGCGGAATGAGAGCTGAAAGCCTTTAGACAAACGCCCGCATGAGGCATCCGGAATATCCCTCTCAGCCTTGTTGTCATACTGAACATTGCCGATGTAGTTCAATGCATTCCTGCCAAACGAGGCGTCCCTGCCTGCGGCGACAAAAGACGCTCGAAACGGCTCTTCCTGCGTTGTACCAACATTCTTGCTGGTCGACAATTGATTAGTCTGTACGCTGTGAACTAGCACAACAAGCAGTACTCAGCTCACTGATCAAGTGTCAGCGACCGACCGCACAGCAATCAGCAATTTGGTGGTTGGAGACACCAAGGAGTGAGGCAACGCCGTGGAAAAAATAAACAGTGTCGCAAAGAAAGAAACAGGGATCTTTCTTCTCATTCGGTGCTTTTAAACCTGATAGTACCCGAATACAGTATCTAAACAAACAGACAAGTAGGGCCACACGAGTCTATCCTTCCGAAATTGATGTATTGTGTACTTCGTTTGAAAACAATCCAATGCAGAGCATATTGTGTCATTTCGCCTCCATGAGATCACATATTTTCCCTTTCTTACTCAATACCCTGTTTAAATTCATCAGCAGCCTGTCCAAATCAATCCTCCATGTGAAGCTGGGGCAGGCTGCCTGAAGGGGGGGGGGGGGTCACAAGAGAAGCACAGCGGGTTTTTTTGCAAAGAACAAACAAACAAACAAACAGTAGCACCGTTCACATCACCAGAGACCCCGCAGACGCACTTCCAATCGCGTGAGATGAGATGAGGTGTCCTGTCTGGCACCCTCCAGTGTCATCCTCAGTCGGCAAGCAGTCTGGGGCCACCCCAGGACTCGCTGGTGTGCGCCTCACACATGTCTCCTTCATGGGCAGGGGTTTTGAAAACAAAAGCAAGCAAGCTCACACTGCTCTCATTCTCGAATTGACGGGGCCTGAGTGCATCGCATCCCCACACAACGACTTGAGAGACACATACATCGATCGCAGACACGATGACAGCCGCTTCGACGCCAGCCCACAATCCCGCTCCCGACGACAACCGAAACTCTCCGAGAGATGCCGTCCCGCAGACGCACTACGTGCCTATGCGCACGCCGCGGGCGGGGTCCTGTGCCGACGTCGTCGAGTTTGCTGCGGACGGCAAGAAAACGAAGGAGAGTGGAGGCACCTGCAGCAGCAATGACGCCGACGCCACGGGTGGCAAGAAGAAGGAGAGACCTAGAGCCGCGACCATGCCATTTTCACAGCTCTACCGGTACGCCACGCCGATGGACAAGGTCCTCCTGGTCGCGGGAGTGATCGTGGCGAGCGCCAACGGCGCACTGTTCCCGTGCATGGCGCTGGCGTTCGGGAAGGCGATCACGGCGTTTGGACAGGCCGGCAAGGCGGTCAACATGGACGCAGTCAACTCGGCGGCGTTCGACTACTTCTTGATCGCACTTGGGCTCTTCGTGACCGAGTACCTCGGGTACGTGCTGTTCTCGCACACGGCGGAACGGCAAATGAAGGCGCTGCGTGACGAGGCACTCAAGCACATGCTCTACCTGGACATCACGTGGTACGACAGCGCGGACGCGATGCAACTTTCAAGCCGCCTCGTTGGCGACACGGTCAAGATCAAGAACGGCATGGGCCACAAACTCGGCGAAGCGTTCAAGTACGTGTCCCAGTTCCTCACGGGGTACGCCATCGGCTTCTCGAGTGGCTGGGATATGAGCCTCGTCATGGCGTGCGTGATGCCGGTCATGACGTTGTCGCTCGGGTACCTTCTCCGCCTCACAGAAGAGTATGCCGAGTACTCGCAACAGCTGTACGCTGATGCCGGTGCCGTCGCCGAAGAGACGCTGGGCTCGATGCGTACTGTGGCGTCTCTCAATGGAGAAAAGCGTGCGATCGAGAAGTACAACAAGTGCGCGCTCACCGTTGAAGCGGAGAATATCCGTCTTTCCAAGTACGCTGCGGCTGTGTACGGCCTGTTCATGGGCAGCATGTGGATCATGTACGCGGCGGGGCTGTGGTACGGCGGCTCCAAGGTCGCGCACGACAAGGCATCCCCTGGCGATGTCTTCCAAGCGTACTTTGGGGTGCTCCTTGGCACGGTGTCGCTCGCGCAGATTTCGCCCAACGTCGCTGCTGTTGCCCGGGCTCGTGGCGCCGCTGCAGCGCTGTACGCGATCCTCGACACGCCTTCGAAGATCGATGCCTCCAAGGACGGCGGCGTCATCCCCGCGTCGTGCAGTGGTCGCGTCGAAGCGATCAACGTCAACTTTACGTATCCAAGCCGACCGGACGTCCAGATTCTGAAGAACTACAGCGTGACCATCGAAAGTGGACAAACTGTCGCGTTTGTCGGCGCGAGTGGCGGTGGCAAGAGCACGCTGATCGCGCTGCTCGAGCGCTTTTACGACCCGGCGAGCGGGTCGATCCTGCTTGACGGCCGCGACATCAAGACGCTGAACGTCAAGTGGCTTCGCTCGCAGATCGGCCTGGTGTCGCAGGAGCCCGTGCTCTTCGCGCTGTCGATCGCCGACAACATCGCTGCGGGCGACCCCGAGATCACTCGCGATCAGATCATTGCGGCCGCGAAGCTCGCGAATGCGCATACTTTCATCATGTCGCTGCCGGAGAACTACGACACTCTGGTGAGCGAGAAGGGGGTGTCTCTGTCCGGCGGACAGAAGCAGCGCGTCGCGATCGCGCGAGCCATCGTGCGCGAGCCAAAGATCTTGGTGCTGGACGAAGCCACGAGTGCGCTGGACGCCGAAAGCGAGCGCGTCGTGCAAGCAGCTTTGAACGACTTGATGGACAAGACCCAGATGACGACCCTGGTGATCGCGCACCGCTTGAGCACTGTGCGGCGCGCGGACAAGATCGTCGTGCTCTCGGGCGGAGCGGTGGTTGAAGAAGGCTCGCACGACGCGTTGATCGAAATCCAAGATGGCGTGTACCGCAGCTTGTACATGATCCAGGAAGAGAAAGCGCAAGAAGAGGCGCAGGCAGTCGCGGCGGAGTTGGCGACCGCTCGTCCTCTCGGCGACGACGGCGACAAAGTCGTCGAGATGGTTCGTAAAGCGAGCATTCGATCCGTGAAGAGTGATAGGGTCGCTGCTGGCGGTGGTGATGGTCACGGCGTTGAAGTCGGTAGCGTAAAGGACGGTAACAAGTTCGGCATCCTGGACGCGATGGCGTTCAGCCGGCCCGAGCGCAAGTTCTTCATCACTGGCCTGCTCGCTGCGGCGGTGAACGGGTTTGCGCTGCCTGCGTCGGCCATCTTGGTCAGCGAAATGGTGGCCGCCATGACGCTCAAGTACCAGCAGTTCAAGCAAGCCGACGACCGCTCGTTCCTGGACGAGCTGGCCGACGATGTCACGATCTACGGGCTCTGCTATGTCGGCGGCGCGGCGATTGTTTTCCTGGCGACGCTGACTCAGACCTACTGCTTCGAGTACATGTCTGAGAAGCTGACGGCTCGCCTGCGAGGCGTGCACTTTTTGGCGCTGTGCCGCCAGGACATTGCGTTCTTTGACGAGAAGGAGCACGCGACTGGCGCACTGACCGCCGATCTCTCCACGAACGCCACGAAAGTCGCGCAGATTTCGGGCGACGTGCTCGGCCGAGTCACCCAAGCAGTCTTCACTTTCGTGGCCGCTCTGGTGATTTCCTTCGCGACGGGGAGCTGGCTGCTCACGTTGATCATGCTCGCAGTGCTCCCACTGTTACTGCTCGGACAAGTGCTTCGCGTGAACCGAATGCGCGCGGGCGGTAGGTTGTCCGACGAGCTGGCGGAGGTCGGCGCGCACGCCTCCGAGGCGCTCAGCAACATCCGCACCGTGGCGTCTCTCAATCTGGAGCCGTCCATCTCCACCAAGTTCTCGGAGTTGCTCGACGCTCCTATGAAGCAAGGTCACCGTGAAGCGCAGATCAATGGGCTCGCGATTGGATACAGCTCGTTCATCGTTTTCGCCACGTACGCGCTCGTGTTCTGGTGCGGCGGTCTGCTGGTGGACAGCGGCACCATCCACTTCAAGGAGATGATGCGCACGCTGATGGCGATCATGATGTCCTCTCAGGGCATCGGTGTCGCGGCATCGTTTCTGGGCGAGGCGGAGCCTGCGGTCAAGTCCGGCCGCGCGATTGTCGCGATCCGGGACCGAGTGCTGCCGATCGATTCGTTCGACGAGTCGGGCGGGCGACCTGCGCGAGTTGAAGGCAAGATCGAGTTCCGGGACATCACGTTCCGGTACCCAAGTCGTCCAGAGGTGACGGTGCTGAAGCACTACAACCTCACCATTGAGGCTGGCCAGACCGTCGCTTTCTGTGGCCCATCAGGTGGTGGCAAGAGCACCTGCATTTCGCTAATTGAGCGCTTCTATGACCCCGAGCAGGGCGCCGTGCTCTTCGACGGGAAGAACTTGAAGGACCTCAACGTGAACTGGCTGCGTAGCCAAATCGGTCTCGTCGGCCAAGAGCCCACGCTGTTCATCGGCACGATCGCGGAGAACATCGCGTACGGACTGGAGTCGAGCCCCGAGGAGATCGCGGCCGCGGCGAAGATGGCGAGCGCGCACGACTTCATCGCGAAGTTCCCAGACGGTTACGAAACCCAAGTGGGCATGAAGGGCGAGCAGCTCTCTGGCGGCCAGAAGCAGCGGATCGCGATCGCGCGGGCGATCTTGAAGAACCCCGAGATCTTGCTGCTCGACGAAGCCACGAGCGCGCTGGACCTGGAGAGCGAGAAGGTCGTGCAGGAGGCGCTGGACAAGGTCGTGGCGCTGAAGCGCCGCACGACGATCATCGTGGCGCACCGCCTGTCCACGATCCGCAAGGCGGACAAGATCTGCGTGGTGAGCGGCGGCAAGATCGCCGAAGAAGGCACGCACGCTGAGCTGCTCGCTCTCAATGGACTCTACACGCGTCTGGTCGAGTCGGCGGCCAACTGATTGCGGTGGTGGGATCTATAGCATGCTGCCACTTTTTTCCAACTGGAAACTCTACTGTAGTACTACACGATGAACTAAATGATAATGAAGCTGATCATTCGGTAGGTGACGAAAATGACATCCGCAGCGAGTGCTGTCTGGACGAGGGGGATCCTCTGTCGGACCGGCCGCGATGTGACAATCTGAGGACGCATTGCTCGCGGACGACATCTACAGCAATGTCGCCTAGCAGCAGCGTCGCCGCTTCAGTATGGAGCGATGCACATTTGATCGTTGGCGCTTCAGTGTTGATGGAGTTCCAGGCTGTATCGGGATGTATGCTTCCGTTTCGGCTCTATCCCGAATGTAAGAACCGAGTCTTATAATCGAGGGGGGAGGAGGAGAAGGGCAAAAAAATGCGATTCATTTTCACATGTCTGTACAGTTGTTTGAAGGGTTCACAGTCAGTAGTGAATTCGCAATTCTACAGAAGGCGCTCATAGTTCTGTGCGTCCTTTGCTGTTGCTGGTGACTGTCTGTCAGGGTACTGTACCGGAGAATCGAATTCAGTTCAGTTGGTGCGCTGTGCATGTTCAACCGCATACAGCGAGCGCAGTGAGTCCATAATCATGTCCACCGAAACCAAAATCATGCAGCTCGAATTCGATTTTATTTTGTTCAAAACCTGGAAGGCTCAATCATTATTTTCA
>JAASFI010000209.1:0-43409 GCA_023333705.1 Globisporangium viniferum
GCGCGACGCAAGCTGTCAAGTCCTTCCGTGCGCGCGATGATGGCTCTATCCCACTTCAGGCTCAAGAACCTCCTAAAATACAAAATGGAGAGATCTGGGGTCGAGTGATCGAGTGCAGTGAGGAGTACACCTCGAAGACATGCTCAAGTTGCGGGAACGTGAAGTGCGATCCCGGAGCCAGCGCCATCTACACATGTAACTCGTGTCGCCTCACTTAGGACCGAGACATCAACGCCAGTAAGAACATCTTCATTAAGAGCGTCAGTCGCTTGGTAGGATCGGCTAGCGAAGGGATCGGTGAGCCTGCACCGCGGAGACCTGCCAGCTACATGCTGGCGACATAGGCCCAAAAATACAGGCGGTTTTTACAAATCTGAAGATCTGTGGGTTAATATTTAACCGGATATATTCACTTGAAAAAATCAGTGAACTTGCTTGATTGCCAAAGAAACGGGATACAACCACAGCCTGGATCGTACTTAAATGGGAAGGTTATGTCACAGACGGTGCTCATGAGTCTGCCACTGAACCTTTTAACCTCTCAACGCTCACAGCGCGCCACAATCTGTGACGCAATTATCTCACTAGAGTACAGCTCAGATTGGTACAGTATCCAAATCATCGTCAAATCGCAAGGTGTACTGTACATCTCCTCTTCACAAAGAAGGATCTTGGAAAAGTAGCTTCATTCGTTATTCGCTGATCTGCGCCCGCCGACGTGAGACGCGCGGCAACGAGCAGCAAGAAGCGAGCAGCAGCATGGCGGGCGACTCCACAATAGCAATGGACAGCCAGGCTGCTCACAGCTATGAGGAGCGCACAGCGCAGGCACCAGCAGACGATGCCGACGAGGAGGAGGACTGCTCGCCGCTCCTCCTCGTGCGCGCCATTAGCGACGTGGACTCGCGGATGATGCTGCTCGAAGGCAGCGCGGACACGAGCGTGAACGTTCGCCAAACGCCGCTCTTCCACGCAGTGCGCTACACAGACGACGTCAGCGCGGCGAAGACGCTGCTCGACAACTGTGCGAAAGTGAACGCCCGCGACAACTTCAAGGAGACTGTGCTGCATTTCGCAGCCAGCGCCGCGATGGCAAAGCTCCTGATCGAGAATGGCGCAAACGTCCACGCGCTCAACAAATGGGGGCGGACGCCGCTGTTCCGAGCTGTGCGCTACAATCGTGCAGATGTAGTAGAAGCGCTGATCAGCGCAGGTGCAGACGTCCACGTCTCCGACACGTTTGGTCAGACCGCGATGTTCCAGATCAACGTCGCTGGTGACTCTGTGGCAGCGCTCGAGATGCTGGTCAAGCATGGCGCGTCTGTACAGGTTTTCTCGAACTTGAAGGACTCTCCGCTGCACCGAGCAGCCGTGTACGGGAAGCTCGGCGCTGTTCGGTTCCTCGCAGACCACGGCGCGCCGATTGACGTGTCATTGGCGGAGAACCACACGCCGCTGTTCGAAGCCGCGTCCAGCGGACGCCTGGATGTGGTGAAGTTCCTGCTGGATAGAGGTGCCAGTCCTCATGGCGACCCGTCGCATCGATACTTGCCAGTGGTGCCAGCGGCAATCAACGGACACCTTGGGGTCATCGCAGAGCTGATCGCGAGAGGTGCGTGGTTCGATTTAAAGCAGGGCGATGTCAAAGTCGTATCGTCTCCTTCATCTTCAGGAGTACAACGACTGAGCGATATTGAAGTCCTTGAGCTGATGATCGAGCAATGCAAGACGATCGTTCCCGTGCGCCTGGACGTTGCGGTGATTGCGCTCGATGCGTGGCTGTCCAGGTTCGTGGCAAATCTCTACCAGCTCCCGCTCGCGTTCCGGTCGCTGTGGATGCAAGTCGCGCGCAAGCTGGAGCGGTTGCTGAGTCGCATCAAGAGCGAAGAGGACGTGTCGACCCACAAGACGCGCGTCATGTTTGGCGTGATCCTGCTCCGGTACTGGAAGTGGACGCTCGAGTACTCGGCCCGGAGAGCCGCGAGGCCGCAGGATGTGCACCCAATCAGCCGCCTGAGTCCGCAAGACATGGTCACCATCTGCATCCTCGACCGAGAGATGGACGAGTTCCAGCTCGCGCGCATGGTGCTCAATGGCGACGATTTTATGCGCGAGATGCAGCTAGGGCCAGACGGCAACTCGCAGTCCGCGCTGGAGAAGCCGAGCGACAAGATCACGGCGCTCAAGGCGTCTGTTGTGCGCTGGATCCCAGGCGTCAGCAGAGATGATGATGACGACGAGCAGCCGCCGCAGCCTGAAATGGAGCCAGAGCCCGACCGACGACGGGTGTGGATGAAGCTGCTCAAGGCAGCACTCGAGCTGACGCAGTTGCACAAGCAGCAGATTGTCCACGGTGAGCTCGTGGCGAGAGGTCTACAGCGGATACGCAGCAACAACGAAGCGCAACTGAGGGCAGCGATGCGCGAGCCACCGCGAGACCCCGAAGCGGTGCGCTGGAAGTCGCCCGAGTCGTTGAAGGGTGCTGCTGATACCTTTGCGACCGATGTGTTCACGTTCGGGATGTGCATTCTCGAAGCCGTGTCGGGCCAGGTACCCTGGGGGCGAGTGTCCAGTGGGGTCGTCAGCGTGCTGGTGGGCATCGGTCGCTTGCCGAAGCAACCCGAGTGTATGAGCGACAACCAGTGGCAACTGGTGGTGTCCATGTGCGCACGGGACCCCGCAGCGCGACCAAAGATGTCGACGATCGTGCCGAAACTCGCGGCCATCATGAAGCAGGAGAACAGTATCAGCAACAGCCACAAAAGGCCTTGAAGTTTATGTATGGCATGCGATTTTGGAACTGGGAAAAAGTGTTCCGTCTCGCCTCGAATAATAGATATTTAAAGTTTAAAGGGTTTATTGACCCATATCCATTGTATATTTACCAGTATTTTACCTTTTTTAACACAATATAGAGGTACTATATCCATTTCCACTTCTGCACTATTTTGTCCTTTTTTGGTTTCGCAAAAGGTATTCCCAGGAGCCCATTTCCAAAGTCATCAAGAGCAGCATGGAGGTCGTGGTGCTGGGCAGCGGGCCGTCGTCGTCCGTGCCGTCCATCCGGTGCTTGCTCACGAACGCCCACTGCGCCGTCTGCCGCGAGGCGCACGCCAACCCGCAGTCCAAGAACCGCCGCCTCAACCCGAGCCTGCTCGTGCGCAACCTCGCGAGCGGCGAAAACCTACTCGTGGACTGCGGCAAGACGTTCCGCGAGGCCGCGCTGCGCGTCTTTCCCGCGATCGGCGTTACCTCGGTGCATGGCATCCTGCTCACGCACGGCCACGCGGACGCGTGCCTGGGGCTTGACGACCTGCGCGAGGTGCAGGCCTCGGACGAGCGCATCGACCCGGTCACCAAGGAGACCCAGAAGATCGCCAGCAAGCCGCTGCTGCTGCACTGCTCGCCCGCCACGCGCGAAGAGCTACGCGGCAAGTTCGAGTACATGATCGACAACGACGAGCCACTGCCGTCAGTCGTACCAGAGCCGCCTGCTGCTGTTGGTAGTACTGAAGCTGGTGCTACGGCGCCAGCGCCGCCGCCACCGCCGTTCCGCTGGGTGGCGAAGGCCCGCTTCCAGGTCTTCGAGCCACTGGAAGCCTTCGAGTCGTGCGGGTTCGAGATCCTCCCATTCCCAGTGATCCATGGCGCCGGGTACATCTCGAACGCGTTCGAGTTCGGTAAGGAAATCGGCGTGCGCTTTGTGTACATCTCGGACGTGAGCGAGTTGACGCCCGAGGCGAAGGAGCTGCTGAACGACAAGGCGCGGCCGCAGATCGACGTGCTCATCATCGACGCGCTGTACGTGAACAAGTACCACAGCACGCACATGAACCTGCAGGACGTGCTGCGCGAGATCCGCACGATCCGCCCCAAGCACACGCTGCTCACGGGCATGAGCCACGAACTGGACTACGCGCACGACAACGCGATGCTCGCAAAGATCGGACAAGAAGAGGGGCTGGTCATCGAAATGGCCTACGACGGCTTGCGCTTGGCGTTCCCTCATCCAACGCCAAACCACCAGTAAAGCTAAGATTGAGACCAGCAGCAGCATGTATTCCCTCACAGCCTGCTTTCAATAGAAAATATTCGCCTTTGATTGAGTAGCATCATTGATTGGTGCTTACAGGTGGCGACCTTCTTCAGCTCGAGGGCTCTGGCTTTGCATCCTGGGTCTCAGCAAGCAGCAGATCATTTTCCAGCATGAGCTCTTCAAAGTACGCGATGTCCAGCAGCGCAGCGGACGGAGTTTTGTTCGGGTACAGGCGGTGGAAGCACTTGATCAGGTACGGGATGAGCTCTTTGCGGAGAATCTACAGGCCACAAGATACACATAAGATCAGTGAGGAAATGGGTCCAGATACAGACACAGGCAATGATAGTATCGCTACTGAACCATACCTCAACGGTGCTCTGCATGGACTCGGTCAGCACTTGTCTCTTGGAGCTGCCATTGTCACTGGCTTGAGGAGCGCTGTTGTTCTCACCGCCGTTCGACTGCTGTTCACTGGAGCTCTTCGATTCACTCGCTATCCGGAGCTTGTTCTCTTTGCAAAAGTCTGCGATCGCGAGCAGCACGGAGGCGATCGTGGCTTGCAGCTTCTTCGCCAAGCGCGTCTGCAGCGATGCGATCGTGCACAGACGCAACTCGTTCAGCGACGTGAGCAGCGCGTTCGTGAACTCGGCGAGGATCGGGAACGCCATGAGCGCGTGTGGGGGCGAGTAGTCTTCGCCTGAACCTGCGGCTGCTGCTCGTGATGTGAAGGGCGAGATGCCATTCGATGATGCAGACGCGCCACCGGTAGCACCAATGGCAGACGCTGACCGGTATGACGCGATGACGATCGGTGTCTTGGAGAACGAAGACGACGTTGAAGACAAAGGCGACAGCGAATGCGCACTCAAATTGTCTTGGAACTCGCGCGTCGCGGTGCGCCACTGCTGCCCCATGAGCTCCAGCACGTGGTCTTCAAAGTACACGACGAGGATCGCGCGAAAGTCCACGCCCACGCGTCCGAGCGAGCCGCCGAAGAACAAACTCTGCTCGAGAACCGTCGCGAGCGAGCTGAAATCGTCGATCTTGGGCAGTTGCCTACGTGCATGTGTTTGGATACAAAACACGACGTGAGTGAGATCGACCAGAAGGGTCGATACGATACGATACACAAACACCATACATACTTCATGAGAATCTGGATAAAGTCGGCGACGGTTGTCGTCGCCCAGCGGCACAGCGGCGGATCCACTTTCCCATCCACAGTCTGTAGCAAATATCAGAGAGCAGCACATGGTACAACGTCGACAGTGTTAGAAATATCGTATGCTACTAGCTATGACAGCACCACAGTTGTTAACATGTGGACAAACCTCGTTGCCAAAGATGGCCGAGTACTGGGTGATCATGTCGAACCAGCTTGTGCGCTTGATGTCGATGATTTGGATCGTCTACGAACAAACAATAGAGAGAGAGAAACGTCAAGCAATGCAATATCTTAATGACTCCACACATCCACATCACATCATACGTACGTATTGGTACGGGTCGGCAGCCGACACCCCCCGGCTGAGCGACGACAGCCACACGTTCCGGCAGCTCAGAAACTCTTCTTTCAGCTGCTTTTCGTACTCGGGTGTGCCCACAGTAGCGCTGGTGCTCGTCCCCACGAGCCCGTCGAGACGCCGCAAGTAGCTCACGATGCGCACGCAGAGCGCCAGCTGGAGGTCCTCGCGGAGCTTCTGCAGGAGCTTCTCGCGCATCACGCTCGTCATCTGCGCCACCTCGCGCACCTGCAACGCAATGAGAATAATGTTAGTGAGCACTGACAATGTGACTTAGATGACGGTGGTGGGCGGTCGAAACACGTACCAGCGTGGCGATGACAAAGTTCGGCGTTGTCTCGGAATCGCGCGTCTGGAACGTCTCGTTCGCAAACTGGATCACGTCGAGCGCCGAGTCGAAGAGCTCATTGTGGATGCACGCCTCCAGCAGCTGCGGGATGTCCAGGAGTTCCGTCAACTGCGTTGCACATTTACAAAGTCAGTGGTTTGCTCTGAGCTAGTCTATCGCATCACAAGCAGGGAACCTCCAAATAACCATACACATATAGACATCTTGTGGCTTTATACCTGCAGGTAGTGCTCAAAGACAAACTGGATGTCGCCGTGCTTGGCGACGACGCTCGCGACCTCCTGCTGGAAGCTAGTGCAGTACTCCTTCAGTTCCGGGATGAAGCTCGTGATCTGGCCCGTCTCGTCCTTCAGCTGCGTCAGCTGTACATATTCAATAACGCACACAGTGAGCAGCATAGCGTTAGCTGTGGTTACCGTAGCGCATGGGGGGGGAGGCAACTTGAAGGCGTTGCGCTTGGGAAGATATTGCCAACGCACGTCGTCCTTGACAATCGCCGAGCACTGGTTGCTCTGGATGAAGAGGTGGTAGTTCTTGAGCACGAGGTTGCGCAGCTGCTCGGCCGCGTTCTCCGCCTGTATCTGCAGGCGCCACGGCTCCTTGCGCAGCTCCTCCAGCGAGCACTCGCGCAGCGCCTGCGCGGTTGTTGCGGTCGACGTCATTCTGGCTCACGTGTTGGGCTTTGATACTTTTGATGCTGTTGCCCATGAAAAGAAGAGGATATTTCGTACTTTTACGAATGTATGTGGTATATACCCTTAAATACTTTCACATATTATTTGCATGTTTGGCTTTTTTCTACAATTAAATCACATAATACCTGCACTTTATAATGTACAGACACACAATGCTAGCAGGAAATACGAATGATTTGGGAACTGCCTGTCATAACTGCTACCGGCTTATCTTGTTGTAGAATATGATTATAGTATTTGTATTAAAATTCCAATTTGATCTGTTCGACTTTTCAAGCTGCTTTCAAGAGTCAGATATCAGTGCAAGTCTCAGCATGGACATGGAAGTCAATCGTGACGCAGCCATCTCATTGGAGGACCTGGGGTGGACTTGCACTTGAGTGACTCTGTTCTGATGATGGCGCTGGAGGAGAAGCTCAACTGCAACTTCACTTTCCAAAGACAGGCCGACCAGGAGCTCCAGCATTTACTGTTAAATATCTCCAAACGAAGCCTCAAAGTGCGTCTTCATTGCCAGTCGAAGAGGCAAAAATCCCTTGAGGCAATGGCTTCGTTGTGCTCCACAAAGCGAAGCTCATCTGATCGATCGATCAGCCAAAAGATCCACGGAACGATTTTGCACACGACAAAAGTGGTGACGTGGGGCGATCGTTCCGTCCGACCAAGTTCAGTTTTCCATCCAGGCAGCAGCCACTTTCAGTTTCCAAAATCAAACCTCTGGACTGTGGGATCTGAGCTCATCGCGAAGAGCTCCGAACTTCAACGCGTGCGCTTAGTCGCATCGTCCACCTCCTCTCAAATAGCGAAAATCGCGAAATGCGCCAAAAAGCTCATTTTGTGTTTATTTCTCATCTCTCTCCTTCGTTCAACCTCCGTCGTGACGCATCGGAGACATTTTCCCACTTCCACAAGAAAAATCCCAAATGCCCAGAGGGTGCGACTCAAATGAGGCGCTGGGGTCAATGAGTTGATTAGCCCCTCGCAGCAAAGATGGCTACCACAGCGACAACTAATCCAACATTTAATGTGAACAACTGCAATTCGTATAGGTCAAGGACGACAAAAGTCGAGTCCCTTTTTCGCTGGAGGTGGTCTCTGGTTTTTCAAGTTCAGATCTGATCGTTTCGATCGTGCCGCACACAAGCTTTGGATGTCCAGTTTGCCCAGCTGGAAACTGATGATCAAGCTGGCAAAACAGGGTGGCGTTCGAGAATCTGGGCTTTCTTTTCCTGTGACAAATTGAAAAAAACGAAATGCACCCAGTTTTGTCTTTTGCTTCACCTGTTTACGTCACGAACCAAAGTTCAAGTTATGACGCCTCCTATAGTGCATTAACAAGTTCACAAGCCAAACAACTAAATAAAGAAGGTTCTGAGACAAACCAGTTACTATGGCATCCCAAATATGAAGGGTATTCACAAAACAATCACAAGTAAAACGCAAAGCTGAAGTTTGCGCGTGTCGACAAAACATGCACAAAAAACGCAAGGGGGGTGATGAGCGCGATTGCTTGCGTTGCATTGGCTGCTGCCTCTCATCGTCCTCGTTCATGCCGCTGCGCTTGCGGCTACGTGCGTAATGTGTATGCTCTTGCTCTTCTGCTGCTGCAGCTGCCGCGTGGGGCGTAGCAGGCAGCTCACAACTGCTTTTGCACCAGAAGACGCACACCCACAGCCCCAATCTTAGTCAGCTCCCATCACCACCACTACAGTACCATGCTCTGCCAACGCCGCGCCTCCAACCTCATCAGCTCGCGCTTCCTGAACGCCGCGCGCCGCAATCTCTCGGCGGCAACGCCAGCGTCCTCGACCGCGCGTGTCTCGACCCAGCAGAAAGAGCGCGCGCCGACGCGCTACATGCCGGCGACCGCGAACGGCCGCTTCCTCATCGAGCAGCTCAACGAGCACTGGAGCTCGGCGGTCGCGGCGATCGACTTCAAGGCCGGCAACGTCATCGGCACGGCCCCAGGCATCTTCGTAAGTTTTGTGGACATGTTCGTTGACATTGCTGCGAATACGATTTGTTTGCTGACATTGTTATGCTTTCGTCGTTTGTATTGATTGTTATTGTACCAGCACTCGCGCCCCACGCGCTTCACGATCCAAGTGGACGCGTCCAAGCACCTGGAGTTCGCCGGCGGCCTCGAGTACGTGAACCACAGCTGCGAGCCGAACGCGCGCCTCGTGGTGTCGGAGAACACGCCTGAAGTTGCTTTTGTCGCGACGCGCGACATCAAGGAAGGCGAGCACCTGTCGTTCGACTACAGCACGAGCGAGTGGGACATGGACGAGAAGTTCGACTGCCGGTGCGGCTCGCCCAAGTGCCGCGGCCATATCGGCGGCGCCAAGTACCTCAAGGACGAGCACGTCGCGGCCTCGATGCCGCTGTTCACGCCGTCGATCCTGCGCCTGCTGCTCGACCGCAAGATCGCTTCGCCGTCGTCTTCGTCATCCAGTGCGGAATAGACTGGCGCGATTCACACGCACTGTTTAGCTGCTGAAGAGATCCAACGAAGGCTTCAGCGGTGACGTTTTTGTTCATATCTAATATGGTGATCGTCGTATATCATAAAGAGTAAATAAAGCACACACTTACACACTTACACTTACACACTTACCATCCCTGCTGGCTTCCTATTATTCCTCGTGCTCACTGCTGGTGTTGTTCCCATTGAGCAGATCGTCCAGGATGAAGTTGGTGATCCGCTCTTGCAGCTGCGCCGACTCGTGTCTGAGAAGTGAATGCACGAGCATCACGGGTCGACGGCGAGACGAAGACGAAGAAGGTCGGGACGTGGGTGTGGGGGTGCGTGGATGATGGAAGAGCGACCGTGGAGTACTGGTGCTGGTGGTGGTAGTTGTCGGTACTCCTCCAGAGGTCGCAGCAAGGATCAAACTGCGGCGCATCTGGTCGGCGACTTGCGAGACGTTCGTGCGGAACTGGGTCTGCATCACCTGCAGATCCTCTTGCGTGGCTTGGTCGCTGTCCATTTCAGATGAGAGGCTCTGCGTTCGCCGCTTGAGCTCGTCGCTCCCAGCTGCGCGAATCGACAGGATCCGCTCGATTTCCACTTCGACCTCTTGTTTGAGAGATGATAAATCGATATTGCCATCGCTGGTAGAGTCCTCGTATTGAGACGAGGTGGCGTGCTTGGAGAGGATGCTATTGGCGGTGTCTTTGACCACTTCGTAGTAGAGCACGCGAGAGGATCTCAGAGCTGTTGTTTGCTTCACTTCGCTGTACGCTGGCATGGCAACCTAGGATTCGTATGCAAATACACATGTGGATCAAGTCGTTAAGAACCTCTGTCATCTACAGTCAGTCATTCATCCGAACTCGATCAATTTGTGTTGGAACGTACGCCATCCGCGCTGATCTCGAGTCGCTGAACGATCGAACCGGCAAACTCTCGCTCCGCAAATGGTGAATCTACTGACTGTACAGTCTCTCGATTCGCTCTTTCAGTCGATTCGGCACGGGAGGCTGCCATTTTCACCGCAACAGGAGCAGCGCTTTCGATAACCGGTGTGTCATCGACTTCCTTGCGAGAAGTTGCGTTTGCAATGAGAGCATTGCTTTGTCGCTGCCTCTTCTTCTTGAGACTCTCGACGATTCCAGTGCTCAGCAGCACATCGTCGTAGAGCTCTTTGAAGAGAGTGTCCGCGATCCGATCGACGCGTACATCTCTGGACGCAGCTCCCGATTCTGCCAGTGCTTCTTGAACAATGTTACGGCTACTTTGCTTGGCTAATTTTGCTTTAGATCGATTCTGTTCGGCCTCCATGTGATCAGCTGCTTCAGCCTCTGAGAAAACACTCTCGACGGACTCCTCGCTATCGCTTCTTCCGTCAACCTCAGACTCCCTCGCTGATTCTCCAGCATCCTGTTGTTCTTTCGTATTCGTAGCAATGGAGAGCTGATGACGCGTTTTCTGTGCATCTACACATACACCGCAAAGAATTAATTCGTGACGTCACTGACAATTGTACCGATACAGGGTGGAAATATATATATATATGCTCGTACCTTTCACGATATCGCACAGCATGTCGTCGTAAAGTGCGTCGGTTAGGCGATCTGCTAGTATTGCGCCGACCTTGAATGATGGACGTGATTGGAGTGGGTTGTCCACATCCCGTTGGCTTCCAGATTCCATCTGGGGATTTTCTGCAACATCGCCGTCACTCGTTTGCTGCTGCGTCGTTCTTTTGACTCGTTCTTTCGATACTGGAGAGTTGCATCCTCCGCTCGTAATTCCGCCTTGATCACCCGCGTCAAAGCTCGGCGATGGTGCACATTCGTCGCCATCGCTCTCAGACGCGATCTCTTCACCAGCAAAATCGTCGTCGTTTCGCTCCACAACCAATTCTTCTTTTGGCTCGAGTTCGCTATCGAAATCGCTTGGGTTGTGATATTCCATGGGATCTACCTCTTCGACATAATCGAATGACGCCAAGATATCTTCTTGTGTGCTGGCTGTGGGCTCCACAGGTTCCACGTATGAGTATCCACTCAGCAAATCAACAGCATCAGAGTCGAGATGAATGGGCGTGTCGTGAGCTAGAAGGGTGCCTTGATCTTGCGGCAAAGCTTCATCACCTGATGTCAATGCATGTTCATCACCACCAATTTCTTCGAAGTTGTCCTCCATCGGTGTGTCGTCATCGGCGAGAGGTACACAGGACTTTGAAACATCTACGTTGCCGAACCCCTCAGCTTTGCCTGCAGTAGTACCGGAGACCGCGGGTAAAATTGGCTCAGTGACGACCGCCACGCGCTCCATATCCTCGACGTACACATACCCAGTCAGTAAATCGAAGCCCTCTGCAAAACTCGCCACAATCGCACTGTCAGTCTGGCAGATCATGTCGCTCGTCGCTCCCCACACTGTCTTCTTCTTGCTCTTTGCGGCTGATTCGCCAGTGTTTGCATTTTGCTCCAATTTGGCATCTGGAATCTCGACAATTTCAACAAAGTCAAAGCCCTCCAACAGATCAACTCGGCCAAGATTGAAGGTCTTTGCCTTGTAGTCAGAGTGTTTCGCTTCCAGTTGCATGACTTCGAGCCGATTCCTCTGGCGAGTGAGCTCCAGCGCCGCCTCGTCCATTCGCAAATTCGCTTCGACGCGCTCTATCTCGTCCCACAGCAGCTTCTCTTCGCCCGTGAGCTGCTCCTTGCGCTTTTCGACGCGCATATGCTTCTGAACTGACAGGACCTCGTCTTTTCGCGCCAAAATGATCTGCTTCAGCTCTTCCAACCGCTTTGTCTGCTCTTCGATGCTCTTTGACAGGACCTCTTCTTCGTGGCTCACGGAGACTGATAGTTGGGCTGGAAGCACGCACGAGTCGTCGTGTAGCTCCACGTGCGGTGCGACTGACAGATCGTGAGCTTCATGATCTATTGAGTCTGCGTGGGTTGCTGCTTCTACTAGTGGCTGGTGAAGCTGAGAGATGACAATATCCAGTGCAGTGGAGAGCTGGTCGATGGACACCTCGCCTAGCTGATCGCCTTGAACAGCGTTGGGTTGATCAGACTTGACACCAAGAGTTGGTGCAACCTGAGCTTCACCCGCGTTATCGAATACTCCATCATCCACCGCTCCAGGCAAGGGCTTCAGGTCCACTTCGGATGCTTCAGAGACCCTTTCAAACTCCTCTTCAGAGTACTCTTCATCGTTGTACTCGTCTGACGCGGCTTCATCATCTTCAGTCATCACCGCCTTCGTTTCGGTCTCAACACCAGGGTTCTGCTCTTCGAAGTCGACTTCTTCTTCGTGTGCTTTCATGGACGTTGCTGACTTTACATCATCATCATCAAACGATTCGTCTTCATACTCGCCGGCGTAATCATCGTCGATGCTCCTCCCTTCCCCATCATCACTCGCCACCACCGCCCCATCCTCTAGCGCTTTGTCGCCGAGCTCATTCGATGATGCAGCTTCATCATCCACTGCAGGCTCGCTTGGAACCTCCGAGCCTTCGGCACCATCTCCAAAAACACTTTCAAAATTGTCAGCCTCGGACGCAATTTCATCCTCAGCGTCATCGATATCTGCGGTCTTTGTAGCTCGAATATCCTCGACAAATTAACTTTCTTCCTCTGCAAAGGAGGGTTGATAGGCATCCTCCTCGTAGGCGTCGTCTTCGTAGCCATTGTCGGCAGTACTCTGTTCGTTCTCGAAAGAATCGACTTCGTACTCGTCAATTCGATCGACTTCTGCATTGACAGATTGAGCAACTTCCTGAGGCTTGACGGTAGGTGCGTCTGCTACCACGAGCGGTTTTGGTGTCAAGGTACCCTTTGAAGGAAGGCTCGGAACAGTATCAACCACTGGTCGGGTTGTGACAGGCACCTCTGCATTCTTAGCTCCAAAGTCTGGTGGAGCCCCCGCAAAGCCTGGGGAACTTTGCTGCACCGTTGCCATCTCGTGCTCCAGCTGCTGCTTAATGTGCTCCTTTGCTTTGCTCAGCTCACTGTGGACGTCCATCTGGATTGCGAGCTGGGCGAGAGTGCTCACCTGCCGCCTCTCTTCCTCCAGCTTGAATTTGTCCTTCTCTAGCTTGATCAGCCGCTCTTTCGCCTGCACGAGCTCGATCGCCTTGACCTTCTTGCGCGCCAACTTCTCTTCTGCATGCTTGACTTCGAGTTCGTTGTGCTTCTCTGTCAGCTGTTGCAGGTGACTCACCTGCTCCATCAGCAACTTGGTCGTCGACGAGTCTTCGGATCCAGATTGGTCTACCACGATTATCGTTCCAGCGACATCGAGCTGCTTTGATGCACTTTGTGATTCTCCCACGTCGCGCTCTTGACGAAAAGCTTCGGTTTCAAAATCGTTGGAGTAGAGTAGGCTGCTTTCTACCTTTGCGCCTTCGTTTTCTTGCTCATCATCCTGGATTGAAGCGGCTTCCAGGACATCGCCATCGCCATCATTGTCGTCTTCAAAGTCGTCTTCAAAGTTCTCCGAGTGGATCTGTGAAGAAGAAGCATCGTCATCATCACTCACGTCCTTGTGCTCGTCAGCCTGGCTACCCTCGTCAATAATTTCGTCTTCTTCCTCAGCATCGTCAACTTGCTTCGAGGGTTTCGAGGGTCCTCCACTCTCGCTGATTGAAGCAAACTCGTCCTCGTAATCGCCCACACTCTCTTGATCCGCCTCCACTTCTTTCTCTTTGCTCTCGACAGAGTGCTTGTCGGTATCATCCTCAGCAATGGAGACTACTTCGCTCGAAATCTCGCTCTTGGCAGAGTACTTCTCGAAATCATCGTCGATCGATCCATCAGCGTCATTGTCGTCAACTTCTTCCTCGAGCTTCTGCGCCACGTCTTGCGCATCACTGTTGCTCACAGAGGCAAACTCTTCATCGTAGGCATCTTTGTCTTCCTCTTCATCGTGCTCACTCTTGACGCTTTCTTTTGTGGACACTTCGTCATCTTCGTCAATCTCCGACATGTCCTCGTCGCTGCGCTTGTTGCTGCTGATGCTGCTTTGGGATTTGACGTCGCTATCACTGACTTCGCCATCATCAGCCTTGACCTCCGTTTTTCCACTGACCGGGTTAAACTCATCGTCATACTCACCCTGAACACCGCTCGTATTGGTTTCATGCGCGCCGTGTTCTTTGGCTGGGACATGACGGTTCATTTCACTTGGTACTTGGGCGACTGGAGGTGCAAAAACATACCGAGATATCTGTGATGGTACAGCGATGGCCAAATTCGGATCTGCTCCAGACATGAGCGACTGGAAGGCGAGCAGATCCTGATAGTAGCGCGCCATCGATGCAGCCCGAAGGCTCTCGACGTTTGCTTTTTCTGATAGAAATGCCATTTTCGTCGCTTCTTTCCGCAACAGAAGCTCCTGCTGTTTACTTGACACTCCATTCGCGTTGGCAATCGCTTCATCGATGGGCTGGAGGTCGCGATGAAATTTTCGCTCAAGTACTTGGAGCCGCACGAGAAGCAGAGACTCGTCGCTTTTCTTGCGCATTTCCAGATCCCGCTGGTACGCTTGAGCCAAATCGTCAGTGTGACCCAGGCTGACAGGATAGATATCTGGTCCGACCTGTCGTCTGACAGCATCCTCCGTATTACGAAACTCTCTCAACACCACTCGCTCGGGTGTAATGTTAGCTGTAGTTGCTTTTGTAGCTGGAGCAGGCTTGCTCTTCGGTTCTTCATTCGCACTGCCGCTAAACTCGGACGAGTATGCTGAGCCACCAGAAGCCACTTCGTCACTCTCCTTGACGTCGCTTCCACCTTGAACCTCATCTTCAATATCATCAGCAGATCTTATGCTTGCGCTGCTTGCTTCGTCACCATCTTCTTCTTCCTCTTCATCTGCGATCTCCGAGTCAACGCTTCTGCCTTTCTTCGCAGTGTGGACTTGAGAAGTGGTTGAGACATCGAAATCGTCTTCGTAGCCCATTGAAATAGACACAACCTGTGCCGTGGAGTCGTCCTTCTCACGCGCGTATTTTTCGCCGCTTATAGCGCTCGTTTCATCAATGGCAGAGGACACCACACTGCCATCTCCGTCGCTCTGAACAGCACGCTCTCCCTCCTCTTCTCCATAGTCCTCACTGTGGATCTCGTCGTCTTCGTACGGATTTGTGGACGGTGCCGTCGACTGCTTTGGCTTCTCAGTTAGTTCATCGTCTTCATCTGACACGCTCTCAGCGTCGCTGCCGTGCTGTGATTTCACTTCGCTCTCGTGGTCGTCTTCCTCCTCATCTGGAACCTCGTTTGCAGACCCAGAGGACACCGTTTCAGACGTCGACTTCTCCGATCGCTTGACGCTGTCCTGGATCATAACGGGTTGACTCTCGCGCTCGAAATTGTCTTCTTCGTACTCTTCTTCTTCGCTATACGCTTCGTCACCGACAGAGGCTGCGACACTGACAGGATTTGCTGGAATACCTCTAGACTGTGGAGTTTGGAGCTGGTTCACTGCCGAGTGCTGGTGCATCATCGTCTGTTCTTTCTCAGGGGTTTCGTACTGAACTGCAGCATCGCTGAACTGCGGACTCGTAGAAGTCCCCGACTCGGCGTAGAGCTTTGCGTTTGTTGCCGCATCCGCGCGCTTGAGCTCGTCGGTTTGCACGGTCGACTCTCGCAGGTTTGCCCTCTTGAGCTCGTTCTGCATACCCGCAGTGGCAGCAGCGAGCTCACTTGCTTGGGTCTGTTGAATCGTCTCGAGCTCCTGCACCACGTCTTGCAGGTCGCCGTCAAACTGCTTGGACAGGATCGCGTGCTCGAGCGCCAGCTGGTGGCTCGTCAGGTTGTTCTCCATCTCTTCCTTGAACGCGTTTGCGACATTCATCGTCTCTTCCTGCGCTTGCTCGACGACCTGGGCCTGCTCCATCACCGAAAGCTGCAAGTGGGCATCGTGGATCGCTTCGTGGTACTCCACTTCGGCTAAAAGCAGGCGCGCCAGCGTTTTCGGAGAGTGCACGCGCTTCAGTTCGTCCTGGTAACTCTGGGAAAAGAGCGCGTCTTCAGCCTGGTGCTGCTGCTGAGTCTGTTGCAGGATGAGCTCAGAGCGATCGATCACAGTTCTAAATTTCACAGTGCTGTTGTTGTTTCGCGTGAGTGGCTCGGAGCTGGCGAGCATGTCGTTCCAAAACATCGACGCTGGAGGTTTAGCATGCTGTGAGTCGGCTTGATATGTTTCAAACTCCAACTTACCAGTCTCCATGGCGGCTGACACTGCTTCTTGTCGCTCACGCAGTTTCTCGTCTTCGATCTCTCGCATGATGTCTTCCAGGCGATTGAACTGCAGCACCGACTCGACACTGTTGGGGTCGTCCTCACGAGCCTCCTCCAAGTGCTCTTCGCGTTCGCTTTCGTCATCAGAATCGGACGTGTGCCGTGCAGTTAACGAATCCATGACGGCTTTAAGCTGCTGGTCTTTCAGATCCTGCTCCAGCTTCAGTGTCTCGAGCTCCTGTCGACGCTGCTTCTCGGCTTGGGCTTTCAGTTTCTGCTGCTGCTGAAGCCAAATCTTCTTTGCAGTGCTGTTGATCACACTAAGCGAGTCGTCGGCTTCGCGGATCATCCTCAGCAGAGCTTCATTTGCTTCGATTGTCTTGTTCGCTGGAGATGTCAGCACAGCGCGCATCGGGGCAATCTCGTCTCTATGGTTGTGGAAACTTGAATGGCTTGACGCATTCCCTTGCTCAGTATCTTCGCTACTCAAAGCAGCCTGGTCTCTCAAGTGGCGCTGCTCCATGTAAGCATGAATGGAGGCTTCAAACTGGTCTGCCAAGTGGTTCGACTGGTCGGAACCTAGTGAACCATGAGGACTGGAGAGTAACTGCTTTTGGTCGTACTGATGCTCTGACCTTGACGAAGCACGTGAAGAAGCAGAGGAGTAATGATTTGGAGAGATACCACCATCATCACTTGCACTGGCATCACCATCATCGTCGCTCTGGTGCTCCATCGGCCATTCAACCTTGATGCTGTGGACTCCGATGGATCGAAGATCAAACTCGTGGGTGCCATCGTCGATGTAATTCATGTGCGCCATTGCCGTATCGATAGCGGTTGATGCGCTGGTAGGGAGTCGGACTTCTTCTTCATGCGCGTTCATATGGAATCGCGTATCGACTATTTCGTGCCTTTCGCTGCCATCATCATTTTCACGACCAGACGTCTCGCCTACTACACTTTGATCATCTCCAGAGTCATCAGACAGCGCTTCTTCCGCTTCAGCGTACCTCTTCAGCACACTTTCTTCATCATGTTCATGATTGTCACGGGCTGCTTCTTCTTCGCTTTCGTCTTGTCGTTCGGCAGAGTTGTCAAATAGATCTTTAAGGTCATCATGCAGATCTGCGGCTCCTTCTGCGACGAAGGACTGCAGATGATCCTCATCACCGAGAGGTTCCTCTTTCTTCTCTCTCTTCTGAACGCGAGCTGACCCTGCAGAAGGTGACGCCCTTTTCTGCATCTTCATGCCGTTCACGAGCATCGAGAGCTTCAGGATTTTCTCCTCCAGCTCCAGCAGCCGACGCAGTCGCACATCCACTTCATTTGCTGGTGCTTGTCGGTTAGATGCCATCGGGGAGAGCTTGTCATCAGCAGACGAGTATCCAATTAAAACGGAGGCGTCGTATCTACTGCGCTGCCTACTAAGCCCACGCAAGTCAGTTGACCTGTCGTGCATCTGGTTTCGCTTGTTTCGCTGATTTTCTTGGTCCGATGCGATGAACTGATGCTCCTCGTCGTCATCTGCAAACAACCCACGCAGCTCAGTATCAGCATCTTCACTTATCGGAACCCCAAACTTTGTTTGTTCAACACTCCATCGGGGAAACTCTCGTTGCGGAGAGTTGTAGTCTTTCTCGCTTCCACATGCATTTCGACTGCGCTTGAAGCTTGCTTTCTTGGAGCGTCGTAGACTGTCTATCCGTTCTTGTTCCAGTTTCTACAGATAGCCAAATGACATCGTCAGCTATCACAACACGCATACCCAGTTGTCAATATGAGAATACAAATCAAGTCCACTCGCCTCCAGCTGGAGTCTGCGCCTCTGCGTCTCCAGTTCTCGCCGCTCCTTTTCCTTCACATTGCGCATTTGTCGACTCTGCTTCTGGAGCTCCATGTACTCCCTCGCGAGCTCTCGTCTCTCTGTTTTCTCCTTCACCACTACTGGATTCTGTTCTGGTTCTTTGTTTTTGAATGGTCGGTTTGGCTTTCGAGTACTTCGTGGTCGCTTTGGTGGATGTTTGCGCTCTTCTTCGTTTGTGTTTAGGTCAGGCACTGGAATTGCTTCCACTGCTACTTCCTGGGAAGAACCTGGACGCAGACTCGCGCCGCCTACTTCATGATTCTCACGGCTTTCGTGACTCTCGTGACTCTCGTGGCTCTCTTCTCCGATAGACTGACGCACAATATTCTTCGATGCAAACTCGCTCGAGCCTCCCAACAAAATGGAGCTTGACACTGAACCAGGATTTTGATTTCTAGGTTTCTCCTTCTTTGCTCTTCTCCGCACCTCTGATGCAGCGGTTCGAGGACTCGCACTTCGTTGGCTCATCTGCAGCGTTATCGCCTCGGTCATCTCTTTCAGTCGGTCATTCCTGGTTTGCGATTGCTCCTTTCGGCGTCCGCGCTGTCGTGGCACAGATGGCTTTCGCTTCGGTTCACCTGACTGATCATCGAGTCGTTTTGTTGCTACAGTTGCAGTTGATTTGTCGACCAATTCGTAGTTTGGCTCTCTCTTCAACACGAGTTTCCTGTTCCGCAGTCGAATCGCCTCCGATAGCTGCTCCACGTGCATTTTCTTGCGCTGCACCGCGTCAAACTGCGCGCTCTCTCTCTGCTCGCGCTCTCGAAGCTCCGAGACGGCAGCCAGCACGCGTTCTCGCGCGAGCAGTTTCTGTCGTTTGCTGGTCTCGCTGCTTCTATGCAAAAGCTTCAGCTGCACGAAATCGGTGGACGGATCCTCGTAAATATGCTCAATCGACTCGTCAACCTCTCTCCATGGCGTTTTGTTGTTATTGTCAATGATCGCTGGGCTCGAGTGCAAATGGCTGACTGGCGTGTTCTTGATAGTCTGATGGTAGCTCTGGCTCATTGTCGAGCGACCAAGTGTCGAATGTTCATGAAAAGCGGCGTGGAAAGCTTCACTCGCTGCGTCGTCTTCCTCCTCTGATCGCTGGGTCAATAGCTGCAGATCTGTTGGGTTTCCAGTCATGATGCGGTTGATTTCACTGCGACTTGAGTTTGGTCCTGTGCGCTTGAGTACGACCGTAGAAGCTCCAGCTATGAGCGCGTCGTTTGACATAGTAGCAGGCACCGCCATTATCTGCCTGGACGCCGACATGTCGTGAAAATGGTCGGAGTTCGTGACGATTCTCGGCGGGCGTTGCACGGCTTTGTGGCGACCATCCTCCACTTTCGCCAATGACTCTCGGACAACCTGCGTTATATGCTCTCGTGATAAGCTTTTCTCCTCAGTCAGATGTGTAGCATTAGTGAGCGCTTTGAGCTCAGTCGTCTCGGGAAAAAAGTCTGCGGTGGCGCTTGACGTTTGCCTCTGGCTTAAGTTGTTTGCTGCAGCTGAGCGCTTCGGTCGCTCTTGCGCTCTTTGCAAATTCTTGCTGCTTGAGCAATCGCTCTGCAGCTTGCGCTTGTGCGGAAGCGACTTGATGATGCTCTTGCGGACTTGGAAGCGCTTGCGCTCGCTCTCCTCTGGAACAAGGATGAGTTTCTATGTGTGTGCGTGGCATCAATCAAAACTCAGTGAATCGATTTATTCAGCCCTGTTCATCCACGTGCCCAATAGAATCGATGAAGCGGGATGTTTGCGTACCTGCGTGAGCTCAATCTTGCGTTCGAACGGGCTGTGTGGATGGCGCTACAAAGATTATGAACGCATCGTATCAGTCAGCGTCAGTGGATGAACTAAATCGGGTCGTCAGCAAGCTGACGACCGCACGCACCTCTATTGACACATGACGCTTCTGCTCTGCTGACGCACCATACATAGCTGCACACGGCACGTATAGTTACTCAGCAACGCACTAAGACACTGTGCAGAAGAGAGAGAGAGAGAGGTATGTTCTGCAAACCGACCTGGGACTACTGGACCTCCAGCCGCCGCCGCCGCTCCTGACATGCGTACTCTCCCACCATCACCGCTGACAGCACCCCCGCCGCTAATAACGATGACACCGTGATGCGTATTCGACGCTGTGATCGGAAACGGTCTGCCAGAGTTGCCAAGCCGCACAGTGCCCATTTTGTTGGGGACGCCGCGGTTTCTCAGCACCGCCACACTGGACTCGCGGTGCTCCGTCGCCGCTGGAGGAGGCGCTGCTGCCATCGCTCCTCCTCCTGCGTGGTCATTCGCATCTGCAGGAGCAGGGGCGAGTGGTGGCGACCGCTCGCCTTGCACCGGTGAATCCTTCGCTCTAATCGCACTCATTGCTTCTTGGTGGTGCTGGATGGAAAATGTGAAATGCGCGTCGTTTGAGGATCCAAGAAGTCATTCATTACCCATAGGGTAGAAGTAAATACCCTGTATGAGATAAAAATGGATTATTTAGCCTCCAGGCACAATCGAATCAGAATCTAGGGTATTTTATACCCTCCTTTGTTTTATCAGCAAAACCCATAAAAGGGGCAGTTCACATTTTTCAAACAGCAAATGTATCGGAAAGAGTGTGAATCTCCTCGATTAAGTCCGAAAAAGCATCATACCTTTTCCGATACATTTGCTGTTTGAAGGGTGTGAATGGTAGGGGAAAGCGTTTATATCCTATCAAAATGACCAACTTCTTTGCTAAAGTACGACAGTATTACACTATACTTTCAATAAAGTTCGTTGTTCTCTCTCTGTTTTTGTGGGGCAACAAAGAGTGTAGAAGCAAAGACAGCCAAGCAGGCAGGCAGACGCGACCCAAGAGAGAGAGAGAGAGAAAGAGCGAAGATGTCACTCGCGTTCCTGGCCAAGAAGAGCTGGCACACAGCCAACCTGCGCGTACGTGCTGCGTACACATCATCTCTATTACGCTACTTGCGTACATGTGCTCTTGCTGTTGTTTTTGTCACGCGCTGCTGAAAACTCACGTGGTATCTTTGTTTGTTTGCTCCAACTCTTGTAGAATGTCGAGAAAGTATGGATCGCGGAGCAGAAGCACGACGCCGAAGAGAAGAAGCTAGCGGAGCTGCGCAAGAACATCGAGGAGGAGCGCCAGCTGCAGGAGCTTCGCCAGCTGCAGGCCGCGAACGGCAACAAGTCGGCGGCGCTGGAGCGCGTCGATTGGCTCTACGAAGGGCCGATGGCGCAGAGCGGCAACACGGCGGAGGAGTATTTGCTGGGCAAGGAGTACAAGCCCGACACTGCGGACTCGGATCTCAAGAAGCTCGGCACCTCGAAGTACGGATCGCTGGCACTCACAAAGAGCGCGTTGCCCGCGAACGACGCGTTCTCGCGGCTGAATGAGGACCCGATGATGCTCATCCGGTACGCTATCTATGCTCTCTGTGTTAGTTAGGCACAGAGCAAGCGTTGTCGTGTTGCTCTTGGATATCGTCAGCTAACTTTGTTTGGTGTCTGTGTGTTGTTTTCTTCACAGGAAGCGCCAGCAAGCAGCGCACGAGAGCGTGCTGAAGAACCCTGTGAAAATGGGCAAGATCAAGGCGAACGTGGACAAGATCCTGAGTGAGAAGAAAGCGAAGAAGAAAGCCAAGAAAGAGAAGAAGAAGGAGAAGAAGCGCGCCAAGGGGGAAAGAAAGAGAAAGCGCGACCGCAGTGCATCTTTTTCCAGTGGTGAGGAGGACTCGTCTTCCAGAGACAAGCTGAGGAAGAGGAGCTCGACCCGCGAGTTGGAAACCGATCGCTTTGAAGAAGAGGAGAAGCCTCGTGGACGATCGCGTGATCGATCTAGCTCACCTGTTCAGCGCCGTCGTGAAAGTGATTCGTACCGTGTGGGTAGAGACCGAAGCCGTGGACGAGATCGGAGTGATGCAGCGAAGGGACGTGGAAGAGATCGATCGAGTCCGCGCAGCCACCGACACCCTGCTGCCGCTGTAGATCGTTCTCGCGGTCGCAGCAGAAGTGGCAGCTACGATCGCTCGAGAAGAAGCAGAAGCAGAGACGATAAGCAGCAGCGTTTGAGCGATGCCCGTGCTCATGATCGAGACCGCCGCAGTCGCAGTCAGAGCCCACGCAAGGACCGACAAGAAGAATCTCGTCGTGAAAGAGAAAGCTCCCAGAGAGACTCTTCCTTTCGCCGTAGTAGAACTGCTACTCCTCCTCGCGCTCGCCGTGGCGACCGAGACGACCGAGATGATCACCAAAAGAGCTCTCCGCCTCCACCGTCATCATCCGCAAGAAACGATCGCTCTCGCAATGATCGTCCGCGAGCTCGCAGTCCAAGTTACGAGGCAACCAGAGGTCGAAGAGACCGTAGTCCAAGCTACGACGCAAACAGAAGACGACGCAGCCGCAGCTCCGAGCGACGACCGCGAAGAACTGATGTCGATGATCATGGCCGTGATCGTAGCCGACGATCGGAAAAGCGTGAAGATCGTCGTGGAGGCGACAGTTCGTACAGACGCGATGATGCTCGTCCAAAGGACAGCAACAGCAGCAGTACCGGTGGTGAACGCAAGAAACTCCCCGATGACGGTGGGAAATACGGACTGATCAGTCGTGACGGAGCGGTATGGATTGCTTGCTTTCTGGTGTGTCACTACTGTAGTTCAGCTCTTTTGCCCAGGGTACTAATCGTTTTGCTCTCTGTCTTTTGACTTGTTGTTGCTAGGTGGAGTGCAAAGACATTGACACGACGACGCTCGGCCCCAACTCCAAGTACCTGGAGATCGCTCGCGAGAAGCGTCGGAAGGAGAACGAAGAGCGCAAGCAGAAGCTCTCGAAATCATCTTCCAGTGCCACAGCGCAGCTCACGGACGAGGAAAAGCAGAAAATGGCGGCGCAAATGATCGAAGACGCGAGACAGCGGGAAGAGTACATTGCGAAACGCGCGGCGTTGAAGAGCAAAGAGCTGAACGACGAGGAGCTCAAGGCGAACAAGAACCCGCATTTCCTCAAGTACGTATCTCGTTTTCTTCCGAAATGAAGAGTTTTGTTGTTGTATCGCATGGATGAACATGGCTAACTCAACGTGCGCTATGTGGATGGATGCATGCATGAAACAGAGAGATGCACGACGCCGCGTACATGGGCGAAGGTAGCGGTGATATGAGCGACCGGCTGCGCAGAAACAAGCACTACATTCAGCGGCACGCAGATGCCTCCAACTTCATGTCCAAGTAAAAAAAGTTTAGTGAAGAAAAAATGCCCAGCAACCGCCAGTCACCACTCTGCGTGTGGTTGTGAAAGCTCTTCAAAACCAGAGAATCAAAAACGAGGAGCTACAAACATGCTCACCCTGAAGAGCGTGATGCGCACAGTACGTACTTCTTGAAAATGGCTCCATGCAATTATATGTGTAGCCATCTTCAGTCACCAGAGCGACCGCAAACAACACATGAAAACACTCAAAAGACGATATATATTTCTCTTTTCTTTTCCAAATGCTGCAATTACAACATTGAGCGGAAAAAAGACTTTAAAACACATGAAAGCACATGCAGAATGGTCCAGCAGCTATGGAGAACGAGCTCCTGCAGCGTGGACCATCGAGGTCATCGAAAAGACACAGTCTAGTTCTGTAGGGATTTTGAGCGATCGGTGAGCGCCACTTCACTCAATGTCGCTCATGTCGCTCACGTCGCTGTCGTCGTCGTCCGTGCCCATGTCAATGTGCTGCGACGCGTACGTGCGAACGTATTCTACAGAGCAGCAGCAGCAGCAACATAGTTAGCAAGTTGCCCGCCTTGAGATTTTAAACGTGCCAGAATGCCTGCAACTCACCTCGCACTTTGTTGTTGTACAACTCGGCGTCTTTCATGAGCAACGATGCGGCTTCGCCGTTCAGCGGGTCGCTTGGGTTCGGGTAGCGCAGCAATTGTGGAATGAACACGTCGAACACGTTCAGCAGTTCTACAGAAAGGCAAGAACATAAATAAATGTGAGAATGACCGCAATTGTAAATCGCACAACGACAGGTTTTCTTCACGCAGACACCGTACCAAACATTGGGCTCCATGTCTGGTTGATTACGTCCAAGCACACCGATCCAGACCTGATTTACGGCACACACACAAAAATCAGAGACGCCAGAGCAGCACCCACTACCTAAATCCATCCAAAGAAGCCGAAAGCGTACATGTCGTCGACGTTCGGGTGGTAGATGCGGTTGACAAAGCCGATCGATGGCGACTTGAACGGGTACTCTTTCGGAAGCGAGACGTGGATCTTCCAGGACCCGCCTTCATACGGAGCTATTCGATACAAACAACAAAGAGAGCGTGGTTAGTTCGCTCTTATAGTCAGACGCGCATACGCACACACATACACACACACAAAGAGATCGCTACTCTCCCAGCAGCTCCAACAACAACAGCAAAACGTACAATCCTTGGGTCCGTGGAATTTGACGTGGAAGTCGCTCGTCTTGGATTCGTCCGTGAGCTGCACCTCATAGTCGCTCATCATCCTGCGCGTCCACACACACACAGTCACAAGCGCGAGTGTATTGTCAATCGACCATACACCTCATTATCCAGTAGCTTACAGCCACACCGAGCGCGCCACCATGATATGCCCACGCAAACGTACAGCTTCATCACGTCGGTCTCACGGCGGCGGTTCATGGAGCCCATAGTTGCTTGTTTAGCTTGCTTGCTTGTGTCTTGCGAGCTGAGTTGCGCGGATTGTGTGTGGACCGCCTTGCACTTTGGTTGTTGCTGTTGTTTCTTCTTCAATTTGCTGACGCGAAGAACAAGCAACAAGCAGGCGAAGAAAGAACAGTTGTTTGCACAAGTCAACCCCACACTTTTGGTGCCACCTCGCTTGTTAGCTTCAAGTTTGTAAGCCGGAAATGCGCCCCTGAGTGGCCAAAACCAAAGGTTTTTTGTTGGGTTTTGTTCTCAGGTGACTTTTCACAGAGCATCTTTGCGACTGGCCTGTTTTAAGGTCGTCCACGTAAAGGTGCGTTATTCTGTTGCTCTTCAGCTGCCTAAATCGTCTAATTAATGTGGCTTACGCTAATTGACACTTGGTTTCATGCCACCAGCTCTCGTTCGAGTGACCAGATGGACAAAGATACCTTTGCGATGCAGAGCCCACGTGATAAGCAACTAGGATATTATTTACTAAGCATTGGCATTACGTTGCTGCATTTTCCGCTGCATTTTCCGCTGCAGTCTTCCCAGCAGCTCTTTGAGACTGACGCGCAGGAGATGTCTTTCCAGTAGCTTCTGCTTTTGTTGTTGCCGCTGGTTTGGTAGACACTTTCGTGACTCGTGGTGCCGCAGGCGCTTTCGCCTTCGGAGCAGCAGTAGTAGTGGTTCTTCCTCCGCCGCGACCTCGCCCCAGTCCTCTGCCTCGTCCACGCCCCCTTCCTCTTCCTGCTGTAGTCGTCTCTGGAGCCGTCGGCGCTGCGGCTTTCGTTGGCGATCCAGCCGCGCTCGTAGCATCGGCAGTATTCGTAGATCCTGTTGCTGTTGAAGAGATAGAAGAAGCACTCGAAGCTCCAGTTGCCGGGCCCGTCGCATCGGACAAGACCTTCACTTGGCGTCGCGTTGGTGGCGGCGGCGCACGCACGTGTCGCAGTTGCGTATACGAAACCGGACACTTCTCCAACCGAAAGCACGTGCCGTCGAAGATCAGCAGGCAGTCGATCTCCTTGTTCTTAATCGCTTTTCCCTTAAACAAGATGCCGCCGGGTGCGCCGGCCGAGTTGCCCATCAGCACTTGCAGTCCGTTGGATTCGTCCATTGTGACGAGTCCGGGCATGCTCTTGTCGACCGACGCTGGCTGGAACTCATAGCGAACCGACACGCACATCTCGCTCGCGCCGTCGTCGTGCTCACCGCAGTTGCTAAAGCTTGAAGCTGACGCAGCAGACCCAGTGGCTGTTTTGATCTTCTTATGCGGCGGTTGGTGCTGTCGAAGCGCCATCATCATGGCGCTTGAGCCGTTGCTCTCCGACGTGTCGAGGAGTTGTAGCTGCTGCTGCTGCTGAGCGTCAACGCTGTCGCCAGCGTCGGCATCGCCGCCGCCACTGCCACAAGCACCGCTTCCTCCACCAATCAGCGATTGTCCAACGACCACGCGGTACTCGCGGTCGTCCTCTGGGACGGCGACAACCGCCGCCGCGTCTTCCTGCTGCGCATGATCCTTCACCATCACAATGGCGCGCGACAGTAAAGATGATGAAAAGAAACACCGCTGTGCAAGGAAGCTGCCCAACGAATCGACTGGTACAGTACTGGTACGATGTACCGATTAAAAAGGCACACTGTACCGCAAATATGGTACAACTGATGTCTGTATGGGAAGGGGAAGTTGGCACGTCAGCCACCGCTCCCCTTTCTCACACACCGAAGGTCTCTTCAAGATCTTATTTTCATCATCAGCGCGTGTGTTGCGCGTGCACGTGTCAAGTGAAAGGTGAAGAATAGCGAAAAGCCTTCTGAAGACAACTGATCGGTTAGCACGCCATCAATGCTGATTGACCGACCATTCATTCGAACGCACATGCAAGTCAGTCAGTTAGTGTCATGTACTCGCCTATGCGTGCTATGGTAGAAGTTTATCAACAATCGGCAATCGCCGACGGCATGTCAGGCTTCTTCAACATGGAAAACGTTCCGTCGAATGACTGTGAGCGAGGTCTCAACACTTTCTTTACACCCGAACTTCCCAGTCTGACCATCCATTCATCCTCGCACTGTTGTGAATCCAAGCACCACCCTTCCAATACTCAAAGAGTATCACCACAACAATCCAGGAAATATCGAACGGTTCTTCAATTGCCCAAACAAGCAAAAGCCAGTTTTGTAAGCACGCAAGATTGTTACAGCAGCCTTCCCGATTTGACTGGGGCCAGCAGTTGTTGTTTTTTCCTTCTCAAACAGAGAGCTCTATCATTAGCCGATCTGAGGCTGAGCGCGCACTTCACAAGACACACAACCCAACCCACTCACTCCACATCGCCACGTCACAGAAAAAGACACCAGACACACGCTCGCGTGCTTTTTATTTCTGTTCATTCTGGTGCAATCCGCTCAGTCCCAGACAGACAAACATCAATCATCCCGCAGCAGGCACGTTTGACTACAACACTCACAAGAGAGAGACTGGATCGTCCCTGGAAAAGCCCCGACCGAACGCCCGCATCGACGAGCCACAACACCAGCAAGCGCCAGCAAGCACCAGTCCCTGTTCTCCTTCGCCAACAGCGCATCTGACGCCGTCGACATCACCAACTCCACCACCAGCCAAAGATGGATCTCGGCACCGTGACGCTGCTCGAACTCAACGAAGCCCCACACGGTAAGCGCGTCGCGTACTGCTTACCGACGGGCGAGTTCATCTTCGCGACTTCCGAGTCGGCGCGCTGCTTCTCGAGCTCTCCAGATGTGGACGTCCAGGATCTCTATGGACGCAACCTCTGCCAGTTTCTCGCGCCGCACGACATCGAGAAGCTCGAAGACTACATGCGCGGCCACTGCGCGCAGAACGGCAACCGGACGCTCATGGTGAGCGACCTCCAGATGATGGTACGCGTGCATGATACCGGCACGCCGATCTGGATCCGTCTCCAGACAATCCCGCTGACCCTGCGCATGTCGCGCTGTATCGATGCCGTGAAGAGTATGTGCAACCCGGTGCATCTCTTTGCGGACGCGTCGAGCTTCATCATCTCGGAAGAAGACCTCCCGCCAGTCTTGCTGTCATCGCGTACAAGAAGCATCGGTGATGGTGATAGCAACAGCAGCTTGGGGTCGTCTCTAGCATCGCCGTGCTCATCGGATTTCGGCGGCATTCAAGCAAGAGAAGAGCAAGAAGACGACGACCTCATGTGGAACGACCAGCCGCCGTTTGAAGAGGCGCTGCTGCCGCTTGAGCTCAAGGATTCGCCTCGTGCCACTGCCTCTGCTTCTTCTTCAACCACCCGTCACCCACGTGGCGATCGACGACATGGAAAGCGCACCGCGTCGTCGGTATCCACTGAGCTCGCGGACGACGAGGAGCTTTCCGCGGACGAGTCGCTAGCGGACTACGCGTTCGAAGCCGACTGGGCGGGCGAAGTGGCACGTGAATCGCTCAGACGCTCGTCCGCAGATTTGAGTCTGCGCGCCGCGCCAGTGATTTAGTCGCTCCCACCCCCAGCGCCATCCTCTTTTCTGTGCACATTTGCACGCAGCCAACCGACCAACCCATCGCCATCCACACGAACCATCATTTAAGACGCAAATCAATAAAGTAACACCAAGTTCATTGCTATTCCAGCTGCATTTTACGCAGCACATCCTTCATGTATCCTTTTATCTAAGCATGATGAAAGGGGGGACATCAACATTGTTGGGACCATTTTTTTCTGTGCGACTTTTCAAGATCGGCTTCATAGCCTTCATTAGTGTGTATCACATAGATATACTGTATGTGGACCACCTTATATTTGAAGTGTGTCTTTTCGTGATCCATTCCTGCAAATCCAAATCTCGGGCCAACGCTGTAGTGGACGTAACATAGCATTTCTGCTTAGTGATATGGGCGCTGTGTGGAGCGTCTTCCAGGACGATAAGCAGCTGTTCAACAAGAGCGCGTACCTCAGCTACAGTGGCGATCCCAGTAGCAATGGCAACAACCGCGGGTACTCTAGCAAGTTCGCGTTCTATCAGACGCTCAAGCAGGCGGTGACGCGCATGGAGATGGCGAAAGTGATGAAATCGCCCGCCGGTGGGCGAAATGGCGCGACCAGTGACGACGGAGACATGGAGGCGGAGGACTGCGCGCACATGAACTTCATGCTGGCGCACTGGCCGCGCGAGATGGACGTCGTCTACGACCGCATCGACGAGTTCCCGTTTTCTATCCCAATCGATCGCGAGCTAGAAGCACCGACGCAAGAAGCTACAGAAAGCTTACAGCAGCAAACTACCACCAGTAGCTCTGTTGTCGCATCAAAAGAGGAAGCGATTCTGAAAAGACTGAGTGAGAACAAGCTGAGCTCACCGGAAGCGATCCACCAAGCGATCGAGCAGTTCAGTGTGAAATACGACAGCGACCACGACCAGTTCTTGCGCATTCTCGCAAAGTACCCTCGCGCTACTCGACTCTACGCGAGTCAGCAGCTCCACGCGCGCTCAAATGTAAAGAACGCATTCCAGCTTTATCTATTTCAGCAGGACTACGCGAAAGCAGCATATACCGTGGGCAAATTGGCGTACGGAGAAGAAGCGTCGCGGGTGAAGAAGAAGCTCACGCGCTTGCGGGAGATGTCCAAGCTACTGCAGCGATCACTAGAGCGGAAAGCGCCTTCAAGCGTCACCATCAGCAGCACAACGACAAGAGTGAACGCTTGTGGCTCTCGCTCAAGGGACTCGTTCGCCCAAGTGATGACCGACGAAATGATCGCGCTGCTGCAATGTCAGCGCGACCTGCAGTCCACGCTCAGCGTCGAGTACCTCGTCGGCAGCTCGCTCATCGAGACGCTGCACAAGCTCTTTGCGCTGTACCCGACCCACCCGACCGTGTTCTCCTTGGCGGTGAACCTCGCCGAGCAGTTTGAAGTGCACCCTCGGCAGTTCTCATGGGCGCTGCTCAAGGTGCTCGCGCAGACCGAGCAGTGGCAGACACTGCTCATCATCACTGCCGCGGCGCGGCCCGCGATCGGGTACATCCCAGTGATTGAGCTGCTTTTGGACGAAGACCACGCCGACTTGGCGCATGATCTGCTCGCGCTCATCGACGCACCGCACGAGCGCGAAGAGATCATGGCGCTGCTGGCCGCGTACCACGCCCATAGTAACAACAAGAGCGCCAGTGGCGGTGGCGCAAGCATAGACGATGGCAGCACAAGCTACGATGACGACACAGAGTCATTCAGATAGACGCTGTAGACGAACAGATGTCCACGCCAACAAGGTCGTCACACATTCACCCATATGCCCAGGTTCAATGCCAGCACCTATCCAAATTGAGAGGTCAATTTGTGCAGTCAAACACACCAATCACCCCAGTAAATTGGTAATCTGTATATTCAAGTTATCGTATTTCTAAGGTTTTATCTAGTCGAAGCACTTGAAGTTGCGGGGTTTCCCTTTTTACGAACGCGTAATTACGTGCGTTGTCCGAGTTTTTACGCAGTCATTTTCGGTCATTCCCCAGATCCAATCTGCAAGATTGGAGGATTTGCGGATGCGGAATGATGCTCACAATCTCATATTGTCATATTGCGGGCGGCAAGTGATCGCGTCACATTCGGATTGCTGTGACGACCGTCATCCCCAACTTGTATCTCGAGAGAAGTGACCGCTTAGCATAGCACATCATGCTGCGTCTCCAGGGCTCTGTTGCGCGCGTCGTGCAGGACGCGGCGCGCCGTCGAAGCGCCTTGTCGTCGTCGTCCACATTGCTGCAGCGCGCGACGTTTGCGTCGTCGCCGTCGCTCGAGGCACTCGCGCTGCGCTCGATGGTGAACGCGTTCCGCCAGTACGGCCACCTTGAAGCTGACCTCGACCCGCTGCAGCTGCAGAAGAAGCAGCGCGTGGCCGACTTGCAGCCCGAGAACTTCCAGGCGCTTTTCGACCGCGATGTCGCTTCCGCTGCTGCTGCGAGTGGCGAGGTGGACTTGCCGCACACGGCGACTGGTGCGGTGAACGGCAAGCAGCTCTACGACCACTTACAGCAGACGTACTGTGGCAAGATGGGCTTCGAGTTCCAGCACGTGTCGTCGCCAGAGGAGAAGGCGTGGCTCGCGCAGGCGGTCGAGTCGCTCGACCAAACGTTCCCAGTGCTGCCGTCGGACCTGCGCAACGCGTACACGAGCATGCTGATGGCAGACGTGTTTGAGACGTTCATGGCGAAGAAGTTCTCGTCGTTCAAGCGGTACTCGGGTGAAGGCGCGGAAGCGATGCTCCCAGCTGTCAACACGGTGCTGAACGCGGCCGCGGTCGCTGGCGTCTCGGACGTGGTCATCGGCATGCCGCACCGCGGTCGCTTGGCGATGCTCGTGTCGCTCTTGGAGTACCCAGCGCACAAGCTTTTCTACAAGGTGCAGGGCAACTCAGAGTTCCCGCCAGAGTTCCACGGCGTCGACGACGTGACGTCACACATTGCGCAGTCTGTCGACAAACGATTCGGCGACAAGCAAGTGCACGTCTCGCTGCTGCACAACCCGTCGCACCTGGAGATCATCAACGCTGTGACGACTGGCAAGGTGCGCGCAAAGATCGACGCGGGATCGAACGCGATAGCGTTCATACTGCACGGTGACGCTGCATTCTCCGGTCAGGGTTGCGTGCCTGAGGGACTCTCGCTCTCGCAGCTACCAGGTTTCAAGACCGACGGCTCAGTGCATTTGATCGTGAACAACCAGGTGGGCTTCACGACGACGTTCAAGGACGGCCGATCGACGCGCTACTCGTCGGACATCGCCAAGGGCATTGAAGCGCCAGTGATCCACGTGAACGGAGAGTCGGTGCACCACGTGATCCAGGCTGCGCGCCTCGCAGTCGAGTTCCGCAACCGCTTCAAGAAGGACATTGTGATTGACCTGATCGGCTACCGTCGTCACGGCCACAACGAAGTCGACGAGCCTCGCTTCACGCAGCCAAAGATGTACGAAGCTGTGGGCAAAGCCGGTCGCTTCCCAGTCAAGTACAGCAAGAAGCTGCAGACTACGGGACTTGTCACGGAAGAAGGTGTGCAGAAGCTCGTCGACCGCTTTAACGCGCATTTGGAGAAAGAGCTGCAGATCGTCTCAGATGGCTACAAGCCGACTGAAATCGACGCTTTCAAGGGAAAATGGTCGTCCATCGGACAGCCTCAAGCAGAAGACTTGTACGTGAACAAGCCAAGCGGTGTGGAGCTGACCGAACTCCTGGATATTGGTCTCGAGTCTGTCAACCTGCCTTCCCACATCCAAGCGCACGATCGTTTGCAGCGCACGCACGTCGAATCCCGCAAGAAGATGCTGACCAAGGGTTCTCCTGAAGAAGTGCGAGTCGACTGGGCAACTGCGGAAGCGATGGCGTTTGGAAGCCTGCTGCGCGACGGTCACTCGGTTCGCTTGGCTGGACAGGACTGCCGACGTGGTACTTTCAGCCAGCGCCACGCTGCGTTCACGGACCAAGCCACGGAGGAATTGTACTTCCCATTCCACCATTTGCCAAAGTCGCAGGGGAAATTCACCGTGATCAACAGCAACTTGTCGGAGCTCGCTGTGATGGGCTTCGAGTACGGCTACTCGTGGGAAGACCCAAAGAACTTGGTGCTCTGGGAAGCGCAGTTTGGTGATTTCTTCAACGGCGCGCAGATCGTGATCGACCAGTTCCTTGCGTGCGCCGAGTCCAAGTGGATGCGTCAGTCGGGTCTCGTGCTCTTATTGCCGCACGGATACGACGGTGCTGGTCCAGACCACTCAAGTGGACGCGTCGAGCGTTTCTTGCAGCTTGTCGACACCCCTGCGCTCGTGCCGTCGTATGCTTCCAAGAAGCACGTGGACTGGAAGGACTACCAGCACGACACGAACATCATTGTCGTGAACCCGACGACGCCAGCGAACTACTTCCACCTGCTCCGTCGCCAGCAGCAGCGCTCGTTCCGCAAGCCTATCGTGGTGATGGCGCCGAAGACCTTGCTGCGCTTGTCGGATGCGACGTCGTCTCTCCAAGATCTCGGCCCGGAGACGCAGTTCCAGCCAGTGTTTGGCGACGCATCGATCTCGAACGCTTCGAACGTGAAGAAGGTGTACTTTTGCTCGGGCAAGTTCTACTACGACTTGGTGAAGGAGCGTGAGAGCCGCTCGGAGAACCCAGAGGAGATCGCGATCATCCGCTTGGAAGAGCTCGCGCCGTTCCCGTTCCAGCAAGTCGCTGACGAAATGGCAAAATACGAGAACGTTAAGAAGGTGGTGTACGTGCAGGAAGAGCCGCTGAACCAGGGTGCGTGGACGTACGCGAAGGCGCACTTGGAGAAGGTGGTCAACAAGAAGCTGCCGATCGACTTCATCGGTCGCGAGAGCCTCGCGGCGTGTGCGGTCGGCTTGTCCAAGCGCAACAAAGAGCAGGTGCAGGAAATCTTCACGAAGGCGTTTGGTCCAAAGCGAGACTAAGCGCAAAGTGCGCAAGTTGTACAGGTTTGTAGTAGTATCTCTTTTGCTTTTTGTTAGAATTAGTCGGAAAGCGTTCGCTCGTCAAGAAGAACAGGTATCCAGGAAGTTCAAGATCACATCATGCGCGTCCAGTGCTTCCTCCTCTCTAATCGCTGAAGAACCCGAATGTATTCGCTCTGAGTGCGCATCCGAAGCTTCGCTGCTGCTATGAGTGCCTGATTTCCGTTGTCGGCGGTGATACTGGTGTTGAGAAGCGACTCGACGCTGCATTTTCTCGGCGAGCATCTGCGCCAAAATCCATTTTTGCAGCTCGAGACACTTGAAGAACAACTGCGACTCGACATCTTTTGTGCGCTGCTGCTCCTCGTCGCCACCTGCATTGGGTGAAAATACTGATGGCATTGATGGTGGAACTCGATCCATCAGCAAACACTCGGCAATGTACCGAATGAGAGGGAAGTCGACGGGGATCGAGTCGATTAGCGCCAGAAATTGTGATGATGGCTTAGGCAATGCCTCGACTCCGGGCTGCGTTCCAGTATCGCCTCTGCTTTGATCCGTTACTTCTACTATGTTGCTGGCATTTTCCGTTCTTCCGTCGTCGATGACTGAGTCTTCTGGGTTGATGTTGAATTGTGCAGCATCCTGAATCGGAGCCGGCGCGTCAATCCTTGAGAGACCCACGTGAGCCAGAACGATCGTCGGAGTCGCTTTCTCTACTGTTGATTGCTTCTCTTTATGCGATCCCGAGCGCTCGTCCTCATCCACTGTTGGCGGCGCAGTCAGCATGAGCATTCCCCCTTTGTTCTTCTTGGACGAGCCGCTGAACGTCTTTGAGATTTTCCTGGTCAAGCGCTTCCATGTCGGTCGGTCCTTCTCTTTCTTCTTCTCCGTCACAGACACAGTTGGAACGGTGCCGAGGTTTCTGAAGCTCAGCGTGGACGTGGCCGACCGATCGGTTGCAACTGATGACATCCCACCAATAGTCGAAGTGATCGCGGGGTTTGCTGATGATGCTGACACTGATGCCGACGATGAAATCGACGACGCTCTGCAGCTCTTGAGCATGTCTTCTGAACATGGGATAGAGCAATTGATGGTAGAAAGCAATGCCCGCTTCTAGTCGTACGGCCCAGTCTTGCGTTTACCGTCAGTGAGCCAGCCACTCGTGGAATATGCTGGCAAAAACAGCTCCTCTCTCCTGCCAAAAATACGCCCAACCACGTGAGTATCAGATCGCTTCTCTCCCCATGAGCCCTCATTTAGCTTTTTCAGACATATGTATTATCCACATGACGTGCAAGGCACACAGCCCTTCAATGCAAATTGTACAACATCAGCAGTCCCGCACACCACACCACACACTTCATGTCAAGTGATGTGAGCTTTTTGCGCATGGGTGTGCGCTCAACCGTACGAGTTGCGCGCTTATGGGTTGTGGTACACGATCGCCGACGCGTAGCTCACCGAAGAGTCGCCGTGGTGCTTGCATGCGCTGCTCTGCGCGTACTGCACGAACTTCAGCGTGCAGCGGATCTTGTCCGACGCGCGGATCGAGTGGAGCAGCAGCGAGATCGGGTGGCGCCCGCAGATCGTGTTCTTCGTCTTCTCGAGGTATTCTGCAAAGCCCGTCGCGTCGATGCGCTCAATGAGCTGGTTGATACAGCAGCAACATTAATGTTAACAACCGGGTACTACAATATTGGAGCCTCTCAGTCAAACGAGAATACAGCACGCAGTGAAATTCCTTACTTTCATGCCTTCGTGGTCGAGATGCTTGATGTATTCGTGGATTTCTCCATAGGCCGAGTCGTGCGGCTGGTAGCGGAATCTGAAATCAGCACAATACAATATGAGCGAGGTCATAATGATGATGGACACAGCGCATCTTGACTACAAGTACATGGCTCACCTGGATCCCCAGTGACAGAAATCCGAGCTGATCACAAACAGATTCTCTTCGTCTTCCAAGTACGGCGCCAAGATCCTATCAATATCAAGCAGCGGATACGTCATGCATCAGTTAAGTTTCAACTCGTAGCTTCTTCGGCTGCATAGAGAGAGAGGGCGACAAATGCGTACTACTTACTTGCCGTAGTCCTGGTCCATCTTGGCTTTCGTGTTCCCAACGAGGATCGGCACTGCCGTGAACTTGCGGCCATTCATCACCTATCATAGAAAAGATCACACGGAAAAAATATCATGCAACGTCAGCAGCATGAACACACCAAGCGTTCTAGGGTATAATAACAACATATCGTCATTCGCCCTCTGTACCTTGAAAATGAACGGGAGATGCATCTCAATGCTGTGCTCGTCTTCATCAACATCCAGCGACATGGTGACGAATTTGCCCTGAGGTGCATGATGCACATTCCGATTGATCCAAATGAATTAGCACACGAATTTCAATCACTAGACTGGGCATCTCTCCGATACACTCACAGTGTTGATGAGCTGCTCGTTGATCTCATTGTCAATCTCGATGTTGCCGAGTGGGGTTTCGTACTCGACCGCGGTGGACACTGCACACCCGCTGTACGAAAAAACACGATAGAGAAGTGGTCAGATTCTACGCATTGCAATACGCTTATGAATGGACATTTGCACACGAATTGCCGATTCATACTATACACAGAGCAATGCTGTCAGCGCGACGTACCGGAGGTAAAAGTGGTGCGAGGGACCCAAGATGAACACGCGTTTCACGCGATCCAGCGCCTCCAAGTGATGATACGCGTGCGCGGTGGTCGGGCCCGAGTATCTGCATAAACAAACAGCGGCATAATACCGCGTTGTTGCGAGTCAGAGCGTACAAGTGCAATCCATTTGTCTGTCGATATGATCTCCACCTACCGGAAGCCTGCATGCGGCGCGATGATCGCGCGGATCGTCTGGTGCTGGCCATACGCATTCGATTCCGACGCAGATCGCAGCCACTCTGTTCACACAGATGCATGCACGCACGCACAGACGCATGCAAATAAATAATCAGGACAACGACCATTATCAAACGACAACACCATCTGATTTATACGCACCAGTCAGCTCTGCGTCAAGCGCTTGCTCTTCGTGCGAGTACCAGGAGCCGGCGTGGGTCGCTTGGCGCACGCGCGGCGCGGGCTTCTGCGTGGGCATCTTTTGCTTCAAACCAGCAAGTTTAGCGATGCAATGGCGCTCTCGCTTGCGGACAACGAGGCTCGGGCGTTATCTAATAGCAGCCAGCAGGTGCTGGTGGTGTCTCGTCACGATGCTTGCTGGCTGGCCTTCTGGTGCGTCTTGAAGCGCGCGTGCTCTTCTGTGGGAAAAATAGAGAAGCTCTTCAGTGAAAAGATCCTGAGAAACGCAGTCGGTGGCGAGTGTTGTGTCTGGTGTTCAACATGGAAATGGTGCGTCACCGAATGGCACTTGGATTGGGGCAGCAGTCATTCTTTAATTTGATGGATGGTTTCGGCTCGGCTCGGCTTGATTGCGGCTCGCCGGCTCAGAGTGAAGCGGCGCGGTTCTGTCCATCTCCAACACCAACTCAAAATCTTGGCAGACGACTTAAATAAACTAAGGGTCTGCCAAAATTTGTTCGTAACAATGGCATTTCACGATATAATCCATCACATGTTAAATACATCGATACCTTGAGTAAGTACGACCTTATTTCTCTTGGACGATCCAGCTACATGCAAGTATAAGTTTTAGTGAGGGGGGGGATGCAACTACATAGAGCACTCATCCATTCTCATGGAGCACTCATATGAGGCTCATGGCACTGAGTCTCACACACGTTAAAAGTTTCCACTCATCGAGCGCACGAAATGTCACTCAATCGCTCGCAAAATCCAAGCCGCAAGCGGCGCAAGCGCAAAGCCAGTGAGCCCTCGGGCCATCAGAGCTGCCAACCCGAGATCTTTCGGCCGCTCCGCCAGCCTTGTCAATATCCGTGATCACTCGGCCCCTTCCGACTCGCTAGTGGCGTCATCAGCTTCCTTATCTGCCGACATGAAAGCACGCATCGCTTTTCTTGACGTCTACGCTGAACTGCCCCAGAAAAATGTCGTGGACGTCTTCGATGTGGATGCAAAAGCAATGGACAGCTTCGTTGCGTGTGCTATTAGCAGCAACAAACGCGAAATCACTCACGACCGAAGAAGAGTACGACATCGCGCAAATCAAGAAGGCCATTCGTAAACTCACAAGCACGTTCTCTCTATTAGCTGCAGCGCCAACCGCGATGCATCCTCCTCAGAAAGAAGTGCTGTTCTTCCCTGGTTGTGCGCATTGGCATCCAAATTGATCCGTCATTTCAGCCACAAGTGCAACGAGTTAACGAAAAATATTCAAGATGGAAAAAGCCACACAATATGCGCAGTCCTGCTAGAGTGTTATTCTTGTGGCTTCTCGTTGCCTTGTGGCGAGCAGCCAGACAATCAGTTTTGTTCAACAAGCTAGGAGTGCGGGGCGCGTTCGGCTTAGCTTCGATTGACTTTATCACTTCATCTCGACTCAGCAAAAGAAAGAGTGAGAGAGCGTCGACATTTGTCACCACGTATGGGCGGGCGGGTGCAACGAGTTAACACCTATTCGGAATGACACTCGTAATGGCACTGTACCTCTCGCACTGTCGTGGCTTTATCGTTTGTTGGGTTTCGCTGGCAAGTTCTGAACATATCTAGCCAAGCATGGCGGTAATTTTTCAACAAGCCAGAGTGTGGAATACGATCAGCTTCGAGTGCCAAAGCTTTGCTTTCGTCACCTTCGTTCGGCTCGGCCAGGCAGAACAACAGAGGGTGCGCAATTTGCAATTCTATCAGCCTGCAAGGGCGAGTGCAACGAGTTAACACCGACATTCGGAAATGACGGTACACTGTACCACCATCCACAATTTTTATAATTGTTTGTGGTTTCTCGTCGCACGTTGTGCTGAATATCCAAGCAAAAGTTTGTTAAACACAGCAAGAGTGTGGGATTAATAGGATCAGCTTCGACTGGCTTCATCACTTCATTTTGGCTCCACCAAATCAAATGATAGAGAGATGCAACACGAACACGCCATCACACAAATGGGACTTTCTCCCTTTGGCGCTTCTGACTGTCAGCAGCGCTTCAGAAGCAAACGTGTGGCAGCGATCAAAAGTACTCTTGTTGAGCAGTAATAGTTTCTGCCAAGCGAAGCACGCAATAAGATCCACCATCCGACCAACACAGGCTGGTTCAGTGCAACGAAACCAACACACATTCGAATGCCACATATTCATCAGCCTTTCTCGTTTCTCGTTGCCTCGTGCAGTTACTCGACAGCGTACTGAACGTCCAACAACCAAAGTTTTGTTCAACAACAAAGTGCCAGGTTGGTTATGGTGGGAGATGGTAGTAGCTTCGATTGGCTTCGATTGGCTCCATTTTTGGCTCCAGCGAATGATAGAGAGAGCAACACGCAATCGCGAAGTTGTCCTCCCAGAGGCATTGGCATTAGTGCACGAAGAGCTCAATTGGGTTTCTCAACGTAAAGTACTGTGCACTACTATAGCCTTTCCGGTTTTCTCGTTGCCTCGTTTTGGACTTCCAGCCACAGATTTTCAGCAAGCTGGAGTGTGGGATATAATGAGCGGCTTCATCATTCCAGTTTGACACTGAAAAACTTGGCTCCGCAAATGAAAAGACACACGCAATCCCAAAGTGGGATCCTACATCTCATTTTGGCGCGAGGCAAATGAAACACACACAAACACACACTCGCGTTCGTTGGCTGCCAGCCACGAATGGAAGTGCTCAATGCTCAATGCTCAATGCCAATCTATCCATCCAGACAGACAGTCCACTCTGGCTGTCTCGTTCGTTCTGCTGCCCCGAGACAAGTTCAAAAATGGATGGAGCTCGGATATCGCATGGTGTTGATTGCTTCAACATCCCAAAGCCCTTGCCATCACTCCGTAGAGTCTGGGCGTGAGCCGAGTCTTGTCATTCCCAGCAGGTTTGCGGTCCGACACCGTGTCTTTTGACCCAGCAGCTTCCATGACCAGAGAAGAATCTGGTTCGTTCACTACTGCCTTTCACGCCCAGCCATCCATGACTGGTGGATTGCATGCATTATCGATGACAATCTCCCAAGCCACCAGATGCACACGAAGGCCATGCGGTTGTCTGTCTGTTCCAGCGTCATTGATACAGTCGCTGCATAGAGTATCGTAATGTGAAACACGACGGGCGGACGGACGGATAGTCAGTCTCTTCTGGCAATCAACCCCATATTGAAAATTGAACTGAGTTTGAGTGAAGAGAATGCCGCACAGTGACACGCCTGCGCTGGCTTGACACAGTTCTGTACCCATCTCGTCGCAGCCCTCTATCATTCAATAAATCGCCGCAGTATACCCTAGCCACAACCATCAAATGCACGCAGAAATCAAGCTGCGGTACCTGTATAAATACATCTTCTTGTGATATTCGATGTGATTTTCGAACTGGATGTTCGTCCTTGCAGAATGGCAACCCTTGCCATCCCCGATTCGCTCAGGTCACTTTGCAGTATCTGGTGGTCAATATCAATTGCAATCGGACGGTTGCGTGATTGAGCGAGTGTTGGTGACGAGCCGCTCGACCAGTCAGTCGGTGCGTCAAGCCACCTGGCTGCGACTGCGTGGCGCTGTGCGCAATCAACAGGACCAACAGCCAGCCTACCATTCGCCGATTGCTCTACCGCAGCGCAAGCAACCTCCAGTCAGCCACTTGTCCAGACAGACGTCTCACTTCCCAACCACACTCCCAAGCGAGTATCCCATTGCCAGCTACCAGCCTTCCAGTCTTCTAAAGCTCCCTATCAGAGCTCCAGCCTACATCACACAGACACACAGCAACAATGACCGTGGGCAGGAGAGACGACAGCGTGGTCGCGCTCGACGACTACGCCGCGGGGTACCTCAAGAAGCGCGGCGAGCGCATCAAGACGTGGCGACGCCGCTACTTTGTGTTCCAGAACGGCTGCCTCTCGTATCGCAAGGACAGCCGCGAGCACGCCAAGGTGCTCCGCTCGGAGCTCATCGTGGACGTGGCCTACTATGACGGCAAGAAGCACGGGCTCTGTGTGCGGCTCATGAGCGGCTGCGCGCTCTATTTATCGGCGCAGAGCGAGGAGCAGGCGAACACGTGGTACGAGGTCTTCGACGAGTTCCTCATGCGCCAGCAGAAGCGACGTGAGCTCAACCACGTGCACGGCAAGCGTCACAAGCACCTCGAGTCGATCGCCGAGAACGACTGCGACTACGACTCGGACCGCAACACGTTCTCCCTGTAACCAGGCAGGCAGACCTACGGCGCAGAAGAGCGGTTTCAGTCCCAGTCCACAGATAGATAGATAAATAGATAGATAGATAGATACAAACCATCATCCAGCAAACAAACAGGACAAGAAAGCCAGCGGTAGCTCTCTGTATCCTGTACCAGACTCATCTAGGAGTACTACGAAGTGCTGAGGAACCACTTGAGCCTCTTGTACAATAGAACAACTTTGGAACACTACTTCAACACAACACGAGTGATTCTTTACAAATCTCCATATCTATCTACTGCTTGCGAGGCGGTGTGCATGGTGGGAGGAGGTCCTGTTAGACACAACCTAACAGTGAGCTGTCCATTGCTCCAGCCTGTGGAGAGTGTTTGAGGGTCGCACTGGCGGACCTTGATCCACGCCCTTAAAGCTACGGGGTCACCATAACTGGCCCTGCACCATTGTCCGTCAGTACTTCATCATCAAAGTCCAAGCTGGAGGAATGGGGGGGGGGGGGGGGGGGGGGGCTCCAAGCCCAGGTTCCTCCGACTCTCTATCGAGCGATGGGGAACATCGCTCGATGGATATTGCTTTGTGATATAATACACTCCTCTTTTCTGATAATTACCCACAGTTCAAGGTGTAAGGCTATCCGGAATCGAAGCGACATTGGACCAGACTTTACCGTCGTTGCATGCTTCTAAACTGCCTTCATCCATGAGTTTGTGCTTTGACCTTTTGGTCAGAGACGTGGGAAAAGAGTTTTCGTTTGAGGCTCATGTTGTTGCTATCGCTGTTGTTCAACAGCACGCTGCGGACCATTGAACTGCTTGCTCACTCACCTCCACGATCGACCAACCACCTTTGCTCGATCAACTTGTAGATTGCAAACGGGCCACAGGGTTTTCTAGATGTGAACACACAGCCAAGTACTGGCGCAATGTTCGTCTAAGGTTCAAATGTGAACACCGCCGACTTTGATCAGCCACGTGCGCTCTGGCAATTACTCACATCGCTCATCAGAAGACTACAGTATCACTGGAGCGACACGGTTGAAAGTGAATTGCTCTCAAGCTTGGAGCACGAAAGCAGACGCCAAACGCTTTAGAACGGGGGTGAATCTGCCTTGTATTCTATTTGCTTCAGTCGACCGCTTCTTCTTACTCGGCAGTCGCAGCAGCAGCAGCAGCAGTGACATCATCGCCAGTAGTAGCAGCACCAGCAGCAGCCTTGGCCATTTCTTTTCGGATCGTCTTGCAGCTCGACTTGTGGTTGCTCCAGTCCTCCACCTGGTGCTCCTTGCAGCAGTAGTACGCTGCTTGGCACGCGCAGCGCAGCAGACCCGTCGCGCCGTCAGTGGTGCTGCTACTCTCCTTGCGTGTCGATGAGCCGCAGAAGCGGCAGCCCACCTCGGCCGCAGACACTTCGCCGACCATCACCTGGTTCAAAAACATCGTTTCGAACGTGTGCGCGACGTTCGTGAGCATCGCGTAGATCACCTGCTGGCGCATCTGCAGCGTGAGCCACACGTCCGCCTCGATCAGCTTGCCCTGCGCGATCAGCGCCTTCTTCTCATCGAGGATCTCCTGCGACGCCGACGGCAATAGCGACTGCACGTTCTGCTCCGGATCCAGCGGGTCGATGAACGCGAGCGACACGTGACGGAACGTCTCGCCCGAGAATGTCGGCATCTTGCTCTCGGCGCGCAGCGCGCGCAGGTACATCAGGTCTTGGCGAGTGCAGTCGTCTGAGCGGCTCGCGCGCGCGTTCATCATGCGCAGGAATACCTTGCCATTCTCTTCCAAGAGCGCCTTGAGCGTCAGGTCCGGCGTGAGGAACTGCGCCGCCTGCGGTCGCTCGGCGTTCAGGTCGTACTGCGCCGGGATGTCGGGGCACGCGTTGCGCAGCAGCGACACCTGACCGGCGTACGGCAGCGCGAGGAACCAGCGCATGAACGCCGAGGCATGCGCGCGCCAGAAGCGCGTCAGGTACTCGCCGTGGGTCTCCTCCCGCGCGTCATTCGCATTCGCTCCAGCCATTGCTGCTTTCACGTTTGTGTGGCTTGTCAATCAGTTGCGAGAAGGTGTGGGGAGCGTACTGTATGCGCTGGATTTTAAAGTCATGTTGCTTTTTAGCCAATCATTGCAAGACGAAGCAAATGCCCAAAATACCCCAGTTGGGCAGTACCCATGTTCGATGACCCAATTTGGGGTTTACCCAGGAGCGTGGTCGCCTCCGATACAAAAACCAAGTCAGCGCTGCAACCATACAAAAGCCAAGTATAGCGTGTTTTTTGCTTTAAAAAACTACTTTTTGAGGGTTTTTCTGCCTATCAAAAAAACTACCTGTTTTCTGTCAAAGGTCGCGAGCATTATTTTTGCAATGGCCAAGCAACAAGACCCAGCATCCCTGAGCTTGCGCGCTGGATCGCCCGAGCAAATCCAAACGACCCCCGATTTTTCCCGTGGCCAACCTCTTGGGCGTGAAGGACCCCAAGCGCAAGCAGCTCAAACGGTGCGTGGAGCGAGTCCTGAAGACCGAGTACGGCACGGAGACCGCGACAGCCGTCGAAGATGAAGCGGCCGCGCTTATCGAGGAGACCGACAGGTTTCTCGCTGACCTCGCTCCAGCCGCGTCCCCGATCGCAGACGTGGACACCCCGTCACCGAACGATTTAGGGAGGGTCGTCGCGCTCTTCAGTTTCCCAGACCAGTGCATTCCCTGCGAGGAGAAGCTGACGTGTGGAGATTGCAACATAAGTGGCTGTACCAGCGAGCATCAGTCAGGACCGTATTTCGAGCTGCTCGCCTTCATGACAAGCGCGAAACTAACTCTTGATA